>CAEGAF010051867.1:0-37253 GCA_903067075.1 Micropoecilia bifurca
TATTAAACTGCCCACGGCTGCGGTGTTGAGTTATACACCAACCCACCCCCCCCCCCACTGTAGATTGAGTGCAACACTCAGGAGGAATGCGGCAGATGTCATAGTCGGACAGTGTGGAGGACGGGTGGGGTGTGTTCCATCAGACCGTCTGCTCCCAAAACCACACACACACAAAAAACTTGTAATGGCCGGATTGTGCACAGGGTAAAAAGCTTGCTGGGTCCAAATGACCCCTTCTCTTTATAGAATTTCACAATTACATGGTAATCTGTGTTGCTCAATTCCATAAAATACCAATAATAAAATAATAATATTTGTGGTTGTATTGTGACATAATGTGAAAAAGTTCAAGAGGCGTGTATGCATTGGCAAGCTGATGAATATAATTAGAAGAGCAACCGTTTATTGATAAATTATGGTGATATTAATTGATTTGCTCTCCAATAGAAAGTGTAACATATACCTCACGTACATAGACAAATACAGCTTCATGATTTGTTATGGGGTTGTACTGTTTTCTAAAAACATCACTGTCACAGGTGGTCGAAGAGCTCCCCCTGGAACTTTCCTAAATCAAGATGTCTTGAATTGCTTGAAATAAACATCGATGTTAACTTGCCTCGCTCTTGAAAAGAGATCAAACAGCTGCTCTTACTCACACCTGTTCTCCCAGGGTGACACTGATGCATATGCCGCTCTGTTCAATAACTGCTGCAACGACATCTCGCACCTCAAATCCGGATTCATAAGGCAAAAGGGAAAAAATAAAAACAATTATTGAAGACAAATAGCTAAGCCCTTTTGAACGCACGAGTGTATCAATTGTTTGGGGACATGTGGGTGTTTGGATGTTTGTCAGGTGCATGTCTGCAAGTCAAAACAAAGGGTGGGCAAAAAGGGAACAAGGAAGAAGAGAGTCAGGAGAGAGAGATGGGCGACTGTATACAAACTACTGTTTTCAAGGCATTAGCCACATTTTGTTTCAGCCGCCTCCATCTCCATCTCATCTCGCTCTCGAAAGAAGGTGTGGAATAAGGCAACTAAAACTGAAGCAGAAGAAGAAAGGCTGATGGCCGAGATCACAGTCAGTATAATTTTCTTAGACATGCGTGTCCCTCTGGGAGACAGCATTAATAACTCCACTCATGTTTTATTTTCCCGTGCAGCCCCAAGAATCCTGCGGGGAATTAATCAGCGTAGAGTCTCACTACCTGCAACCACGCTGGCCAGCTGCTGTGTCCGGGTGATGGGGTTGACACGGCGCGCTTCCACAATGGCTGAAGCTATTTTCCTGGCGTGTCTTTCTTCCCCATATGCAGTGAGGATAGATGCAAGAGCCTGTTGATCTAAGGTATTCACAACGTCAGCAGCACAGGGCATGTCAGGGTACCTACGCACAAAAAGAAGCCCAATTAAGCTGTTTGACGTCATGTCCTTGCTGACAGAGGCGAATCCTGACAACTCTGAGATACAGCTGAAAGCCTGCATGGGTGACAATTCTGAGCAAAATCATTGCAAGGCAGGGAAAAAAGGGGAAATGCAGTTTTAGCAACAGCTTGTGATGAGGTTAAGGGATTGATTTACAGGTTATGCAAATGTTAAAAAACAAAGTAAATGCATATCTAAGCATATTGCAGTATATTTGCAGATACACTTCACATTTGTATGTACTGTGCCTATATACTGATGTCTATTACTGTCATTGCAAGCTGTAAAATGTTGTCTTATATTTAGACCTCGGGAATACTTATCTTTCCTAATTAGCTTAATAATTATTAGGAGCATTACGTCAAAGAATGGCTAAAAAACTGATCCATATTTTAAACAAATAAAGTAACACATTATATTAAGTATGTTAACAGGAATAACATTTGGTTTTGATTATTTTGAAGGGAAGATGAATAAAAAATGTTGGTAGTTGGAGATGGGAAACCACCTGTGACTTTCTATATAAAAAAATGTATTTTGACCATCCAGTAAGGCTGTTCTCACAAACAAAAACAGAGCGAGTCCGAAAAAGAAGTAGATGATTAGACTTAGCTTTGCTTGTATTCTCACCACTGAAATCATTCACATCTCTTTCAGATTTAGATTTCAAATAACCTTTTATTTAAGAAGATATTAAAATATAGGATGTTTTGTCTAACTGGAAGAAGTATCAACTTTTCGAGTACTGGAGCCGCCCTAACTTGAATGTGCTTGAAAATCTGTAAAGGGAATTAAAGATTAGGGTGATGGAAAAACATTCAGTACCAGCACAAATGATCAAATTACCAGTGGAGCTTTAAAAACCTCTGGTCAGCAGTAAAAGGAAGAATTTTATTGCAGTGATGCCAATAAAGATTTTTCCATTACTTAATGAAGAGTGTCAATAATTTTTAAATGATAAGTTTTAATACAAATAGATGTTTTGCATGTTTTTAATTGAAAGTCCTTTACATTGTTTATCATATTTTAAGAGATGCCGGTCTCAAACCTCTTAATTGGGTAAAACGGGAAGTGCTTTAATGTTGATATTTCCAGTCAGAAGTATCCTTAATCAATAATTTTGTAACTAGTGACATTTATGTCATTACTGTAAAACTAAAGCATAAACATGAGCAAATTGTTATGAGCCATTTACAGGCCATAATCTACGTCAAATCTAAGCCTAATCTGAAGTCTTTAATTTTTGCGAGTCAAGTGCAACTCAAATCGGAGTCTTTAATTCAAGCCACCATCTCAGAGTACCACTCATGCCGCTGTCAGTTCAAAACAGGAAACCAAGACTAAAATCTCACACACATTCATCAAAACTGGACAATTATACATAGGAAAAACATTGTCTTGTCTGATGAGTCTTCATTTTAGTTGGATTCAGATGTAACTGTTCAGGATTTAGTATAAAAATACTTGAAAACAAGGATTCATCCTGCCCTGCATTAACAGCTCCAGGTTGATGGAGGTGGTTTAATGGTGTGACGGAAATGTTCTGGATACACTTGATACTCTTAAATGACTGTGCATCATTTAAATACCGTAGCTGACTTGATTATTTTTGGTGACCAAGTCTATCCCTTTTAAGACCTCAATGTGCAGATTCACAGATGGTTTCTGCCAGCAGGATGATGCAGGATATCATACAGTTTTTTTTAAGATTATAGTAAAGTAAGTGTACTCCAGATCTCAATAGAGCACATTTTGAATGTGGTAGAACAGCAGAATCTTACTGTGGATGTAAAGTGGACATGTCTGGATCACATAAATAATATTATAATGCCAGTTTGGACTAAATTTGACCAACACCATTTTATTAAGGCAGTTTTGGTGGCAAAAGATGGTCCTAACCCAGTACTAACTAAGTGTACCTAATAAAATGACTGCTGAGTGTTTCCAGAACTTAAAAGGCCGGTAACTGATGAACTGCATCTATGTGGCATTGTCTGTGTAACATATAGTAACAATAACATATTTATTCCACTATGACATTTAGGTGCATTTCTTCTCTACCTCCATCAAAATCTGCTGACCAGCTGTCAACCTGCCCAGCAGATCTAAGAGTCCAGATTTGTGACTCTTAGATCTGAAACAGCACCGTTGAGCCGTACAGCACATTATCCTCCTATGGAGTCCATGATGACTCAGAAATATATTCCATAACTCTGTAGGAAATGAAAAAATTAAGACTTTACTAGGCAATTATACGTTTTCCCATTTCTATTTCTTTCAGATAAGTTCAGGTAATGAGCTGGACTTGAAACATTCGCGAATACAAAAGCAATATATTCACGTTTAAAGAGGCAACACTGTGCCCTCTCTAACCCTATTTTAACAGTAGCTGAATCTTCTGCCTTTTTGCAGATAAAGATCTTTAAAATTCAGACTTTTTAGAAAAAAATACTTGCATATAGTAAGTATGCGCAGGAGACCGATGACCTGAACCCCATTGAAAATCTCATGGTTATTCCCCCAACTGAGTTAAAACATTAGTATTGTATTTTCTCACTGGCTATGAACTTGTTTTCTTTGCATTATTTGAGGTCTGAAATCATTGCATCTTTTTGTTATTTTGACCATTTCTCATTTTGTGCAAATAAATACTCAATTTTTGCTTGGAATTTGGGAGACATGTTGTCAGTAGTTCATAAAAAAAACAATGTTCATTTTACTCAAACATATACCGATGAAAAGTAAAATCAGAGAAACTGATCATTTTAAGTGGTCTCTTAATTTTTCCAGAGCTGTATATGTGACATAAACATATGTATGCATACATACACATTATATGTACATGTTGCATATAGATGCCTAAATAGATGCAACATACTACTGAATAAAATGATCGCTTATACTTATAATTTTAAACAGTAAATGTAGTTATTAAATCATATAGGATAAAAAAAATAATAATTTACAGATTTATTGCAAGCCCATTTATCTTCACTAAAAGATCCTTGCATCAGTGAGCAATCTTAAGGTCCTACTGGCTCTGATAATCCAGCAGCTCCAAAGGTAACCACTGCTTCATGTGGCAAATGTCCTACCTCTCTCCGTCCATTCTCATATCCAAAGGTCCATCCTTGCTGAGGGAGAAGCCTCTCTCTGCCTGATCCATCTGCATGGAGGAGCAGCCTGCATCCAACAGGACAGCATCAATGCTGCCTGACTTAATGTTCATGTTAGACAGCAAGGCTTCAAGCTCACTGAACCGGCCGAGCAGCGGTTTCACACGACCACTGGTGGAGGATTGAAGGGAGAACAATAATTAGTTATTTGCGATGCAATGCTTTTAGCTTCGCTTACATTTCCTTTTAAGGTATGAATCACGTTTTATTTAAATTACTTTGACTTAATCATGTCTCTAATCTTATTCTCTCATCAAATAATTCATTTTAAAGTCACAGTAGAAGCAGTCAAAAGCAAATTTGCAGAGGTAAGTACCTATAGGGATCTAGATGCCTTGGATCCTTCTAGGGAATCTCCACTTACCTCTTCTTGGGAGCTTAATCCCTTGACCAAGTTCTGGGTTAGTCCCATGGCTATAGTTCAGTCTATTATTTCTGGAAGATCTCTAAAACAACCACAAGGACTTGTGAATGCCAGAACTTCTTACCCTATTTCTAAACAAGAAGTAAGGTGAGGCACTAATCAATCTATTCATTTTCTGTCCATTATCATCACACATGACCAAAGACCAAGATGCCTCCTCCACTTGAGGAAGAGACTGACTCTCAACCCAGAGAGGACTATACTTTACGAATAATCACCCCGGCAGTGTTAATTTAAAAATGTCTACAAGCTTGGTTTATTGTCAAAGCATGAACTGCACATCTATTTTCTTCTATCCCCTTCTATATCTACAGCTATAAAAGAAAACACAATGGCCAATATTTTAGGCATTCAGCAACACCAAAACAATTCAGATGAATAAATAACAGTTCAAGGTAGCGGGAGGGGTGGGAACAAAAAGGAAAGATTTTATTCAATTTGAGTTTGAACCTTCCCTTTGAATGTAACAGGACACTTTATCATGGCTTGTTAAATCTGATGTCTCACCATTCTTTGAAGCAACTAGCAACCTGCGCACATACACTGAGTCACTGCTCTCAACACACAAAACTCCATCTGGAGGAAAAAGCTTGTTGATTTAGTTGATGCCTACCATGTGTAAGCAAGACCACAAAAAGCATTCAAAACAACGTCCAGTTTTGCAAATCTTCTCTCTTTCATTCTGCAAGAATGGGTTGGTTTACAAGGCACACATTAACAAATTGTAACCCACGTGTTTCTACTCCTTATCTAACATAAAGATAAATGCCTAAAATCTCTATCTTGCAGACATTGGCTCTTGCTTTCACCTTTAATCTGTCAGCTGGAGGTTATTTCAATTAATGTTTCTAGAAATCAATGAAACTTTAAATACACTACAGTCGTAGACATTTATTGCAATTAAATCAAAACATTTGAAATAAACTTCCTTTTTAGTTTTAACTCTAAAGACAAATTGAACCCTGGGATATTAAAAACTATGGTAAAACTTAACTCAATCTGGAAATTTTATGTATATTTCAATGACTCCACCTCTCTTAAGATTAACTCTGGGCATTGAAGAAGAGAACACAAGCTGGCAGGTCCTTTATTTCAAAACCCACAGAAGACAAAATGGCAAGGGAGCATCTCACCCACGCTACCGGGGCCTTCCATTGCCTTGCTGCTGCTATTCACCATCTCTCACGGTGGTATTTCCTTGAAAAATCTATGGCAAGTTTTTGTTCTTTTCCCTCCTCACCTGCACCATCCTTTTGTGTCATCGGCTCCCCAGCAGAACTCCCCCAACCATTTTTTCACTTATTTTGGGGTTTCATTATAAAAAGCGGTCCCATAAGCTCTTTCAGGCTTATGGGACCTGAAACTTAGCTTAGAAACATTTTATTGTTTCGCTTTTACAACATTTTACTTAACCTGGATTTTCTCTAGAGAGTATTTATGTTGACAGCTGGAGGTCAAGCTGTCCTGCACTGATCATGACTCTGCTGTTTCTTTGAAGCCTGTTTCTAAATTTATCTGCAGTTTTGTGCAGTAGACATGGCATACAAACAAGATACTGAATGAAGAAAATTTGGCATAGTTATAGTAGCAATGTGACAACATTTCAAAATGTTCAAAATGCACAGACTTCACAGCGCACATGTATTACAATGTCCTGCATTATCATAATAATATGTATAATATAAAGACTTTTTTAACTTAATAAATTCTTAAATTCAAGTCTGAGCTTTTACATTGGGTCTAAGCCTAAACCAAACATCTAAATCAGAGTTTTATGAAGACTTCTCATTGACTTTAGTGTAACTTTTATGTGGCTTCATCCTTGAAATCAAATGCATTATCCTTCTTAGGGTTCAATTTACTTTATAAATAGAAAACTAAATTGAGTAAGATTATGAATATCCCATTCACTGCAGCACAAAAAAGGAGGAATAAGATCCATCCGCCAGAGTTTTCATACATTATTTTAAATTATATAATAGCATACGTATATAATAACAAAACAATAAATAGTAAATTTCTACTTTAAAGAATTTGCAGATATTGGTAAAAGAAGTCTCATTGTAGTGATGTATTTCCTATATTGACATAAGTGGGTTAAAAGGTGGTTCACACCATTGACAGTCCAACATAGGGCAATCAGAGAAATCTATTTACAATGTTGAATCACCAGAAACCTAATATATTTGTCTTTGGAAGGTTTTGAGGTTACAAATAAATGCTTCAGCCTCTATTCAGCCACAAGGCTTGTCTGACCTACATTTCATCATCTGTTCTACACTGTGAATGGCCTCCAGGTCCTGTTGCAGCCAAACATGCAAACAAAAGTCCAAAGTTTTGTAATTGCACAAATTGTGCCCGACTGTTATAGATTATCTTAGATAAAGCTCTCATTCAAAAGGTGGCACTGACAAAGAGCATGAATCAGGAACAATGATGTATGCTTTGAGAAAACGTTGCATAAAGACATTCTCCGTTAGCAACATCATACAGCACATGCATAAGGAGACACATAGAAGACCTAAATTAATTCCTTGTAAAATAAGCAATATAAAATCAATAACTTCTTTTACAGCAGTAAAACAAGCTTATCAGCAATTTCTCAGCACCTATTGGACCTTTGGTGCAAAACTGTTGGATGATGAGTCAAACGCTGGGGCGAACGCTTGGGAGCAGCTGACTCAAAAATAGTTTGAACACGAGTGTGAGAACACTGGCAAGATCCTACAACCATGCAGAAACCCTTGCATATTTTAGAAAGTCTTGGCAGCAGAAACACATACCAAACATCAATGTCTCTCTTGTTGACATACAAACTTTAAGGACAATCAAAGAGAAATACAATGGCAAAAATAGAATAACTCCAGAGCTCACTAACAAAGTGGCAATCCTGATCATGTAATTGACACTATTGAGTAGAGCCTTATGTGACTTCACAGTAGATTCCTGTCACATGCAGGAGCAGAAAATTGTTGCAAAGTATATCTGTTGATGACATAACTCTAAGCCAACAGGGAGCGCATTGATAGGGTCATCTTAGCACAAATGCATGAATGATAAAGGCTGTCTACCACATAGTGATTCTGCAATGCAGATTATGTTCAGGCCAGAAAAAAAATTATTTTGGCCTTGTTGACTTATCAAAAAGGAACAATGGTGATTTGCAATTTATATGCCAGTAGGGAGAGAGTGCATGTTCAGGACACTGGTGACAATAAATTTGCAGTACCTATCTTCTACCCACAGAGTTCACAAGTGTTATTTTGATACATGCAGGTGTATTTATAACCCTCCACTGCTGCCGGCAGTGAGTGTGACGTCAGCTTTTGTAACCTGAAAACAGGTTACAAACACAACATCCCTAAAGGATGTATGGCAGTCACTGAAGATTTTAACCACACCTCCTCTCATTTCTGTGCTTCAAACTTTTCAAATAGTTTGTCAACTCCAAAAATAAGAGGGGTGGGGAAGAGAGAGACAGCGTCATATATGCAAATCTTCGAGTTTATTTTTGGTATCCAAGTCATCATGACCACGTTTGTGAAAGACTAACTAAACATGTAAACAAACAATGTAAAGCAAAGGTACAACAAAATGTTGTAGATGAAGGTCCAGCAGAGTTAGGAGAGAGAGGTTGAGATGGATTTAAAAAGTTTCAAAAGAAAGTATGTACAGTTTAATTGCAGTCAATATATTCAGGAGGAGTGTTAGCAACACTGAAGGGCTTACTTTCCTTGGTGCGGATCATGTCTGTACTCCCAACCAATTGAATATCCTTATCTCAAGAGCTCAGATAAGGAAGACAATGGAGGTTAGCTTCTGCGGTAGAGCCAACATGGTTTCCACTAAGCATATTGATGCGCATTAAGGTCTATTTGGTGTTGAACTGTAAAAATAGGCAACTAAGAGTTTTTGGACAGTGTCTGAAGTATTTGCAGATTTCAGCTATTCATGGGTCACTGTGGTGCCTAATTCATTTGAACATAAGGGTTCACTGTATATCATCAGGCAATGTTCACAGCCCTGAACACAGGAAGGAAAGTACTGGTGAGAAGACAGTCTGCTACTTTTAGTGACATTTAAAAAAGTTGTTTTATTCTATTGAAGTCCCACATTATGCCTGGTAGTCTTTTATTAGCTTTTACAAAACCCTGCAAGGTCCATCACTAGAACATTTTATGTGACCTTCCACTATGTCTAACAAACATTCCTTTTAATACACACTGTGATTTCTTTTACATGTTCCCGAAAGCATCGGAAGTATTTAAAAATATGCTAAACAGTTATGTAACATTTGTAAATTATTAACTTCTTTATGGGGTTTAGACACAGAGTTGGAGATATAAATGCCTTATGTAAGGTCTTATATTATTAAAGAGGACAAGTTTTAGTGGTGTATGTGCTGAAGTTCAAGTGTGGGCTCATAATTGCTTAAGAGATCTGAGGTATTTTTTATTTAGCACCGACAACACTGACATCAGAAATACTCTTTTAGTTATAGCGTCGTATCAGTAGATCGGATTAATACGTTGTACAGATTATATTTATAGTTGCCTGTCAGTTGTGAAAAACTTTGCCCAATAAACCACATCACTGAAAAATACTATGTTAACGAGAGAAAAAAAGAATATTTAAATAAAATGGTGAAAAAACAACAAAAAAACCCCAATTCCTCCTCAGCATCTTTATGCATTTTTTATCATCCAAGTCACAATATCTTACTTAAGCTTCCTCTAACCACATCATAGGGTTAACAACCATCTTCGGACCCAACCTAAGTTGAAATGCATTTCCAAAACAGCAAAGCGTTAGCCTAATAATACCTCTTGATCTCAAATTTTAACTTTATTAATCCAATTTTGAGTACTATTTAAGACAAAATGCCATTTTACATTGTAATTCTAGGTAGGAGAACTCTGAAAGATATCAAGATCTATTGCAGCAACCTTGATTTGAGCTATATTCATTCAAGATGAGGGAGCCTCTTTACAAATCAAGCCTGCAATATTCCCGTGTTGACCTCCTCAGTTTCTTTACCTGCGTCACTGAAGCCTAAGACAAGATGTTGATTGATTGCTTTCAGCAGGGGAGAAGTGATGAAAATATCTACAGTGAGTGAAGAAAAAAGGAGAGGGATAAAAACAGAAGCCCGTCTTTTGTTTAGTTTTCTTTTTTTTTTTTTTTTTACTAAAAGAGACTTGCATGCTTCAGGTGATTTATTAGTTGTAAATAAATAGCTGGTACATTCTTTGGACCAGTCATTCTTTTATCAGTCAATCAATCAATTTACCAGAATAAATTTTTTAAATGTATTCTGGTGGTTTGTCAGAATAAAAGCCCCAATAGCGTCCAGCTGTTTTTATGTATTTTTTTTTTCTTTTAAAAAATTTCACCAGCTGAGTTGGGGACTACAGGTGGAAATTAGCACTTAGAGCTACAACCTGCTAAAGTACATCTTTCCTCTTGTGGTTATTGTATATTGTGCATTGTCCCTGTTTTAAATAAGTTAAAAGTAAAATAAATTCTCAATCTTTTGAAGTGTCAGTGTTTCCATGAATGGATTTCGTGTGAAGCGCTTTGGGGTCCCTTCAGAAAATAAGAATACGCCCATCATTGCTGCCATAAGGAATAAACAAGGACAACATAGAAGCATTTGAAAAAAGTATTGAGAGCAAACATCAGGCAGTGTATTCCCAAAAATGGATGCAATCATTTTCTAAAGTGATTATACCTGCTCTGTGAGTTTTTCTTTTGAGCTAATCCGATTTACTCTAGTTAAATTTGAGTGTGTTCATTCCAAGTCAAGCATGTGCGTCATTAATGGGGGAAAAATAGCCATCGTCGATGAAGCTTTGATACTATGATTCACCATGGCAATGGGTAAATAAAGACCAGCAGCACTGCAGACTGTGGCATTTATGTACTTTTCAAAAAAAAAGTAAGGATATGGAAAAAGGATTTAATTAGTAACAATTTTATTTAAATGTATCTTGGTCTTCTGTTATCAAATGAATCCTCTTTTACATTACATTTACTGTTTGTCACTGCAGATGAACATACAAGTGACTTCTCTGACCAGCTCTGAACTAGGTAGTGATCAACACAATGATTAAAAAGGAAAATGTTTAGGTGTGGAGGGATGACTGTATAATCTAGCAGATACATTTCTTTCCATGAGTCACTGTGTTCCACACAAGGACAATATATAGATTTCATTATGGGCTGAAAATGAATCACCTTACACTGATGACAGATTCATTATAAATGTGGATGTGCTAAAGTCCTTGGATAACAAACCGATTTCTAAGTCTTTCCAGGTCAGCAGTCTCTAATTATATTTGCTGGTACATCACAGATGTTGAATATGGAAGAATCACAGCGTTGGTTTTGTTGGATCTCAACGCAGCATTTGACACTGTTGACAACGGCATATTATTGAAGTGATTACAGAGTACTTCACTGGTTCAAATCTTATGTAAATAGGGCCGTCTTTCTGCCAATTGGTAAGTTCTCTTCAGACCAGACAAATATGGTGCATCCTAAGGGTCAATCCTGCAGCCGCTATTTCATAGCTACATGCTCTTGCTAGCTCAGATTATAACAAGTAAAAATATTAGTTAACATCAATAACCGGATGATACACACCTCTGCAAGGCTTTGTCACCAAGTGACTCCAAACCCACCCAGGCACTGAACAGTTGCTCAGATCAAAATCAAACTTATTTTCTCCAGCTGAACAGAAACAAAACTGAAGTCATTATCTTTGGATCTAAGGAGGAACAAAGCAGCTTTAGCTTGTAGAGCTAAAACAAGTGACCAGGCCTGAAATCTAGATGATGATGGACTCAAACCTGAACATGCAGAGTCACATAAAAACAGTTACAAAGTCGGCCTTTTATCACCTGAAGAACGTTTCTAGGATTAAAGGACTAATGTCCCAGCAAGATCAAGAGAAACTCATCTATGTGCTTTTCTCTAATAAAGCTGATTGCTGCAACAGTGTTTTGACAGGTCAAAAACTTAGACAGCTACAGGTGATTTTGTTGCTTGTCTTCTTACTAAAACGAGGAAAACATAGCACATCTCCCCAGCTCAGAAGTCCTTCCACTGGTTTCCTGTAGCTCAGAGAACAAGCAGGCTTTAAAATACTCCCGTTAGCTTATAAATCACTGAATGACTTAGCACCAAAATACATAAAAATTGTGTTTCACTCAGGTCTTCTGGTTCTAGTCGTCTCTGCATCCCCAGAGTCAGAACCAATCATGAATAAGCAGCGTTCAGCTTTTATGTTCCACTAAGCTAGAGCAAACTTCCAGAAAACATCAAAACAGCCCAAAAAATCTTTAGTTATTTTAACTTAAAACCACCTGTTAAGAGTTGAATAAAAATAAAATAAAAACTGGAACATTGATTAATATATTTGATGATGATTATTCTTGATTATCATTACTTGTTCTGTAACTGATTACTGTATTATAATTTTTTTTTATGAAAAGCACTTTCGTCTATAAAGAAACGCGACTTGTTTAATATTCAGATGAATACAGACACAGCGATGGATAACACATTTTAGCTTTTTTTTTAAAAAAAGAGCTTTCAGTATTCATCCTCACTGTCAACAACAGCAAGAGTATCCTCAAACTAAAACTGAGCAAATGATTGAAAAAAATAAAATAAAAAATTAGCCTCAAGCACTTTGTGTGCAGTTTGACTATANTGGTTTATTAAGACACTACATCTCAAAAAACATTGTAAAAAGATTCAATAGTCACACATATTGTTTTTTCTCCACATATTGACTTTGAAAATCCTGGCCTTTATTGTCAACGTATTTCTCTGCGGCTGCTTTATGTTTTTCCATGATTAGGAGAGTCGTTTTTATGGACTGCATTTATTTTTGTGTTCAGAATAACCATCCTCCAGCAAGAAAAACATTAGTAGCCACTAAAATAATAAAACAAATATTCTGGATGGCGCATAAAACACTGGATGCAGATCTGATAGAGAGCTATTTGCACATTATTTTCCAAAGTTTTATTAACTATCAAACTTCTGATGGGGCTATGCAGTTCACAGTAAAACAAAATCACAAAGTTTCATATCCAAGGCAGAGTGAAAAATCTTTGAAGTTAAAATTGGGAAAGGATGAAGAGTAAAAGGCAGGAATTTTTCAATATTTCACTGAGAGTGATAAACTTTTTAGACTGCAGATCTAAATTAATGTGAGTCAAATAGTAATAAAACCCATAAGAATATTTGTTTCTGTTTTACACAAAACGTTAATCCCTTAAGCAAGAATAGGGTATTTTTTAAAACACCTTAAGTAAGACATACTAAGCGAACAAACAATAGAAATATTAGTAAACTACTACAATTTACTTTTGATGCATTAAAGAATTCAGTTAATATAATGACTGATGGACATAGGAAATAATTAATCAGTGTGTGTGGCAATATGTATAATTGCAAATTCAATGTTTGTCAATTCAATAATGACTAGTGCCATTTCAGACATGTATTGTGGGCGCAACAACTGCAGAGCTTCAAGCGCAGTGAAGTCATAGCAACCAGAAGAATGATGCAGAGAACAGCAAGGCTCAACATGCAGGAGGCAAATCCCATTAAATACATGGCTGAATATTACTTAGGAGGCAGATCTGCCTTCACAACCTTGTACTTTTTAGGTGTTTGGACTTGAAATTACCTTCCTTGTATGGTATGACTGGATTCAGCCAGCACCAGCATTCAACAGTTTGCATTAAGGGTTTACTTTCTGCAAGCACAGAGGAGGGATAAAATCCTCTAACGCTATTGTGTGGATGGACCGCGTAGGCAGATAGGGTCTTTTACTCAGGCTCCCACTAATATTGGTTAATTGCTAGATTTCTCTAGCCTCTCTCAACTTGCATCACGAGTAGGCGTGGAGGAGTTTACAGCGGGGATATATTGCTGCTGACTGAATACAGAGTTCTCATTCTCTCTCTCTTAATTGTCATTCCCCTGCTCATAGGCACATTTCTCCAGCAGATTCCCTTGAGAGAGGTTTCCCCAGAATCTACGTAAAAGGATTCCTTCCCACGCCATGGTCTTAGGAACATCTCATTTTCATCCACCCGCGCCTCGCTCATGCACACACACACACACACTCCCTCTCACCCTGCCACTGTGTCCTTGTGTCTCCCTCCTCGCTCACGCTTATGTTTTCTGTCTTTTTTCTTCCTCTCCCTTCACTTCTCAACACCCATCGTGCCCCCCCCGGGTCCCCCTCCCGCTTCCCCATAACTTATAGATCCTCCGTGGGAGGCAGCATCTCCCTCACACAACAGGCGTGGGCCCTCCTCTGACAAATGACATGCCGGGCCCACCAGCTTTGCGTGGGGGGAGAAAAGCTTTAAGTTAAGAAGGAACGATGGATTTGATTGGATGCTGCAACTCAGGGGCTGTATCTTGGCAAGCTGTATTGGATTGGTCTCAGCGAAAAAGTGAGAAATGGACAGAAAGCTGCAATGCTGCTGTTTATCAAGCCAACAGTATGTTTTAAGGAGAAAAAAAATTACCATAAAACCTAACACTTCTGAAAACTGTCAAGCTTTCAACTGTGACAATAAAAACTAGTTGTAAATTTTTGACTTGTGGCACATACACATTGTCTAGATGGTGTGTGATTTTAAGTATCAACATGTGTCCAGGTACAGTCAAGCAAATCACATACGTGTGCTCTTTGGCCAGCTGCTGGGCCAGAGAAATAGCTGTGGGGTCCCGGTCTAAGGCCAGGACAGTGACTTCAGGAACCGTGTTCAGTATTGCTTTGGTATGACCACCACCTCCAAATGTCATGTCCAGGACCACCTACATGCGAGAAAGAGAGAAAACAACACATTCTTGTCACAACAGGGCTCCTTATACACGATTCATCATCGTCATCACGATGGTAGTTTATCACTTAAGTGTTTCTTTGTCAGTGGTTCACCGTCAAGACATTTTCTTCTGTCTCATCTCGAGCAACACGATTTCTATATTAGGACATAAATGAGTTTGAACAGACATTCACAAATTAAACTACCAAAGTATAGTTTAGTGTGCAAATGAAAACATGTAAAGCTCATATTTCAAAATAAGGTTGAAATACATTCCTTAAATCCATCCAGAGCAAGAGATTTTAACAAGCTTTAATGAGTTATTTTGTGTCTATGTTTAGTCTTACCCTTTACATTTTGTAAAATTTTTGACAAGAATAAAAATTACTGTGGTAACAAACATGACAAGGCCAGTGTTTGTTTAATCATTCTTGAAATTGGTTATAATCTCTGCAAGTTCTGGGAAATGTCAGAGACGTCGGCATGGTTTTCCAACTGATTTGCAGGCCGAGTTAGCCATTAGTCTTTTTAAGAAACCAAATGACCCACAACAAAATCACTTTGGTTCAAAATGTAAAAAAAAATGCCCTATGGCAGGGATCATCAAATCCAGGCCTCAAGGCCCAATGTCTTGCAACTTTTAGGTGTGTCCCCAGTCTAGCACACTTGAATCAAATGTCTGAATTACCTCCTCAGTATGCAGTCAAGTCCTGCTAATGACCTCATTATTTGACTCAAGTGTGTAGAAGCAGAAACGCATCTAAAGGTTGCAGGACCCTGACCATGGATTTGAAGATCCCTGGCCTATGGAATCAGTTAGAACTGGACACATTCAATCAAATATAAAAGCAGACAATTAAATCATTGTCTTTGGACACATTAAACAAACACTGGCCTTGTCATCCTGTTTAGTGTTTGTGTACTATGCCATGTATAAATGGTATTTGCATGGTATTTAATCATCTAGCTGTAACAAATGTAAATTACCCAAAAGTAGTGATGTGCATTCCAAAAACGGATCTGACTTAAATTCGGAAGTACATTTTCACAGATCCTCAACGTATAAACCACCTGTGCACTGGAAATCACTCTCTCTGATGGAATAGAAGCTATGACTACACACAGGTACACTTTTCATGTAATAGGTTGTAATACTTCATAGGAATTTATATCACATTTTTCTTGTTAATAATATGGTTGGGCATTTCACTGTTGTTTATGTCCACACCTGATCTGGATGCTGCAAATGCTAAATCTCAAGAAGAATGGTGCAGAAATCATCATGATTTGCAGAAATCGTCAGAAAGCAGTGCGGAACCTATGGGTTCATTCCAATCAATACATGGCAAGGCAGGCTAGCAACTAAGGCCCTGGAGAAGGATTGCCTCCTTGTTGGCAAAGTCATTATCACATTTCTCCTGGCTTGTTGTAGCGTCCAAATGTTACAGCCAGCAGCTGGCTGGACAACAAAGTTCATGTAAATTGGATGGAAGTAAATGCAGACTAATCCTGAAAGACGATATGTTTGAAGCTGCCAAGATGAGGGTAGAGGTTCACCATTTAACAGAACAGCTACCCTAAAGATTCAGTCAGAAAAACAATAAAAATGGTTAGATATACTGATGTGACGTAATGGCCTAGTTAAATTCCAGACCTGGAGTCCAAATAAAAATTTGTGGCATTATTTAAACATTTTAATATATCTGTGTGGTGTTTGGTGCCAGGCTATTACATAATCCCAACAAAAGACATGTCTTAACAAAGTTTGCTGGTTGTAATGTGTCTAAACGTGAAGAAATTCAAGGGATTAGTGTACTTTTGCAACACTCCCTTCTCATCCGTGTCTTTCAGGGTGGTTTGTAAAAATAGTTTTTATCCAGTTTTATCCCCAAATAGAAGCTTACAATCCTCAGCTAACATGTCAAATTAGAACACACAAAAAACTGAGTAGCAATCACCAAACAGACAGAAAACAATGTCTATGCTGACGGAATAATTGGAAGACCTTCTGGGTTGTGGTATTACAGTCCCACTTCCAATGAAGTTGTAATATTGTGTAAAACATAAATAAAAGCAGAAAACCATCATTTGCAAATCATTTTTGACGTACATTCAACTGAATTCACTATAAAGTCAAGATATGTAATTTTCATATGTTTTTTTGAAAATATTCACTCGTTTGGAATTTGATGCCTGCAACACATTCCATAAACATTGGGATTGCACTTGACAATTATGGGAATGTTGTTTTTTTTGCTTGGTATTTCATGTGAAAAAAGAAACAAAAAACTTATTGTCATCTGTCTTGAAATAAACTATTTCTCTTTGGCGTAAAAAAAAAAAGAAGAACAAAGTGTGTGAATAATTAAAATAAACATAAGGTCCCAATGAGATTTTAAGTAAGATAAAAATACAGAATTGTGAAAACAAAGTTTTTTACTTTTATGGTAAGGATTTGAATCTGTACTGCTAATTTTTTTACAGTACCTACTTTAGACAAATGTTTCACATAATCCCATAACCTATCACAGTTAAAGTATAAGTGTTACAAATATTACTTTATTAATCTTGTCTCCAGGAGAGAGAGAGCAGTAAAATGTGCAATAACTGTCAACCACTATGCAGCATATTTGATGCTAGCTGGTTTCTTATATCTCCTCTTTGGGAAACACAACTGAAATCAGAACTCAGAAATCATTTATTAAACGAAAGAAAATCACTACATGATCAGCCTGTGATAGAAAATAAATGATCACATTTAAGTTATTTTCTTCTTCTTCACATGTCCTCTCTGGTAGTTGTTATATTTTGATAAAATGTTAGGAAATAGATGTAAAACAAGCCTAAAGGAAATGCCACCTTTTCTCCACAAAAAAACATTAAACATGTCGATCGATAGTGACGTGGAAGGTAGGGTGTGTGTGTGCATGTGTGAGGGAAGAAGTGATCAATGGCGGTTCCCTCTCCTTTCCAGCGCGCAGCAGCAGATGGGGAGGGGGTGTGGGCTAGTGGGATGAGTCACACGCATAATGAACTTGCCTGTTGTGCTATTCAATAAAAAAAGGGAAAAGTAAAACAGAAACACATACAGCAAAGTAGGCTGTTTCTATAATAATAGTTGATATAGGCAAACCAAGAGGCAAACTGGCTGTCTTCTGGAATGAACTGAATCTACCCAGATGATCTTTTGTCACAATGTACGAAAACTGTGAGCTATAAGCTATGCAAGCCTTTTTATGTCAATTATGCAAATGATGTGAAAATGCTACATAGGTTTTTTTTTTTATAAGTGCTTGTCTGTTGTCAGCTGGAAAGATTAAAAATAAAACTACACATTTTTACCAGGTTCAAAACTAAATCTCAACTGAAATACCAAAGCATAAAAATTTAAATCTCCATGTTTAGGTCGTTCAGAAAAGGTTAGTTCCCTTTGTGGAAAACAAGGCTCCTTGAAAAGAAAAGATGTTGTGGAGAAAAAAAAAATCTCCAGGTACTTCTTTTTTGCCAGATTGACAAAACAACTCATTGAAAAGATTTGGTGATAACAGGTTTGGCATTTGCAAATATGACTGCCACCAAACTTAGATGAGTCATTCACATTGATATTTCATACAGAACGGTGTCTGCAAGGCCCTCACCTAGAATGCGCCTATGCAGAGAGAGCAGCAGGCTTCCACGGTACAACGTGGGTGATTTTGGATGCTCAAATACACTGATGAAAGAAGAAAATTATTTAAAAACAGGTATGTGCTCCTTTCTGTGTTTTGTAGTCTTTGAGAGGTGTGCAATATCTGCCTTTCCCAGCAGAGGGAACAGAAGAGTTAGGAGTAGTCCGAGTTGCACAGTCCAACAGTGAGGCTGCAAAGTGCTATTATCCAGGACACCTAAACAGTTATCACTCAGCATTATTAATGGGAGATTTCTTTTGTAAACAAAAACAAAACTATATTAAAGACTCTCATTTGATCTGGTTAATGAATACAAGTCTATACACGCTTTACTTTTGAGCTTTTGGGGGGAGTCCTGTTTTTACATAAACAAAACACAGCATGTGCAAGAGTATATTATGTCAAGACCATGTGGCAAACAAGACTCTCATCTCAAGCTTACTTGTGGTTGAATTCATTAGGAAAAGGGGAGCAGGAACCTGAGAGAAGCCTGAGTACTCACCTAAATCCTACTTGTGACTCCCCAGCCCAGGTCAGTTACAGTGGGGGATCTAAAATGTCATTGAGGGGAGTTTTTACAGATCTTGTTACACCAACACACAGACCTTTGGGGAGACAGATACACAGGTACAGGATCGCTTTTCTTGTCGCGTCCGTTGCCATGGTTAAGACTGGAGGTAACCGGTTGCATTTCTTTCTCTGTCACACAAAGTTCATGGCAAGTTACAAGTTTGTAGAAATTTGAGGGGAGGGGGATTGCAGTAAAATAAATATTGTAGATGAGGACAGAGCTTCAGGTTTGCATTAAAGACAGTGCTTTTAGGTTTACTGATTGCTAAGAGAGAGTGATGCATTTGACATAAAAACTGACTGCATTTGACACCCTCAAAACTGCTGCTCTGCATAGCTGATATTATCTTAAAAATCTGTTGTTAGTGCCTCAATCTCTCGCTTGTTTCCTCATTTGGAAATCTGTTTTACTTTAAAATGGGCAAGTAAAGTTTCTCCGTCTCATTTAAATTAGTCTAATAGCTGTGCACACGGGCATAGCAGGTAGGAGGCGGACGTGCACAAAACAGATGGCCAGTGAGAGCAGACAAACTCAAACGGCATGAAAGCTTCCCACAATTATCCTGTCAAGAGATTATGTTGACGGTGATCAGTCATGTCTGAGACTCATGCAGCCTTCTGCCTCATCTACCTAAATTAATTACAACACATACATTCAATACCACATGTATGAGTAAGTAAGTAAGTAAGTAAGACAGAGTAGGTCAATGAGGGATAAAGGAGCATGAAATACTGTAAAAACTCATTGCCACAGGGCTCCTTCCAAATGCCTCCCTTTATGATGAAGTAATCTTTCTTTTGTCAAAGGAATGCAACAGAGTTACAACAAACACTTTCATTCCTCATCCTTTCAGTGTTGTTTGCACTTTCCTGGCAAGAGTTTAAACAAATGTAGTCAAAGAGGTATTTCAACTGGTCAAGACAAGACTCGTCTTCTAGCGTAAAAACAGGCTCAGTTCATTTGACAAAAAAAAAGAAACAAATACTCCTCGGACATTTGTAGGTCATTTCCAAAACTGGGAATGAATAAATTTAACCTGACATGCAGACAGTGTTTTCCCCGGTACATTAGAGGAAACTTTTTATTTTAGGTGTTCCCTGGTGTTAGGCTAAGAATTCAAAACAGAGACAGAAATAAGTTTGGGAATTTGATGAAGGAAAAAGTGACCGTGTAGTTACATAAGTGTCTTGGAGTACATGCAAGATTGTCAAGACATGACGTTATTCCCAAAGTATGGGTTCAATAATTACACATGTGCGATCATATAAATTAACTCTGATTGGGAAATACACAAGCCTGCTGTTCTGTAGGTAGAAAGGCTGTAAAATTGTGAAATAAGAAACCTGTGCATGTAACATTTTTATTTGTTTAGTAAGAACAGATAACATATTTCCAGTCAAAAGTTTACACAAACCCATTAATTTAGAGCATTTTCTGTTTTATTATAACTTTTCTTTCTTCCCTTAGTCCTCATGATTGCTTTCAGCTGTTAGTTTTTCTTTGTTTGACAGCAGGCCTTGGATTGATCAGCACTTAACTACGGGAAAGTACAAGGATCTAGGTGAAGACATAAAAGAGAGGATTGTAGATATGGAGAAGAAAAGGTTTTCATTTACAAATAAATATTGATTCTGAGATTTTCGGTTCAAAGTCATTTACTTGAATGTGTCACTTATTTGCCAAGATCTTGAAAACAACCTAAATTGTCCCCATCAGATGAAAAGAAACTGATTAAGATCTTTAGAATCAATCCAAGAAGCACTAACTTTGCAATGGATTGGAAACTGCAGAAACACCAGTATCACTACACAACATGTCACAACTTTAGCATTGGAGTAGTCAGAGAGGGCACATGATCTAAAATTGGCATATTCAATCTCAATTTAAATACGCTGTTGCTCACATGAACAGACTAAATGTAATAATAAGACTGAACTATTTTGCCAAAAAAGTTGAGATGATTGTTTAGTGGAATAAGGTTGAGGCTTTCAAACCCAAGAACACTGAACTGCTTGTCAAGCATAGAGATTAATTTGTATTCACAGATAACAAAAGGTGAGTGCAATAATGGCAAAATAGGGTTAGCTCTAAACTCTTCAACTTCACCTCAAATTAGTTTTAAATTATCTAGCTGAACTCATTTGAACGCTCCGATAAGACAATTATCGTAAATTCACCTCAAAAGTGGTTTAGGATTAGTAAGGCTAACGTTAAGCTTCTGGCACAACTTTCCCAAAATTTGAACCCCAACCGTATTAAAAAGTTATGCAGTTTTCTTAAAAGTTAAGTCAGAAACAAAGTAGCTTACAGGAATTCTGCAAATTCTGTTTTGTATACAGTATTTGAGCCTATATGACCTTGTATGAATTGGAGAAAATCGTAATCTATTCCAAATAGTACAGACCAGAGGTAAAGTAAGGAGCTTGGTGTATGTTTTATGATAGTAATGTCTGATTTCCAACCTGGGAGCTCACAGTACACCTGTGAGTCAATCATTTTGGACCACAGTTAAATGTCACAGACGATAATGAAGAAATAATTGCCGTGAAATTTGCCGTCCTCAGTGGACAGGATTTTAATCTGATGAAGGTTATTATTCAAAATCCAGGTTTACACACACTTCATTAGGTACTGCTGTTAGGAGAATAAAATGATTTACAGACATGCAAAAGCTGTTTAAAATATGAAAGGAACAATCAGCAGCATGTAGTGAGGGAACTGGAGGACATGTTTAAACATCTTACTCAGAAGGTTCACACATAAACAACATAATAAAAACGCTGCTTTGAAAACCAAACTAAAGTGAAGCATATTAATATTGGTCAATTTCAGTCCAAATAAAAATATAAAATACAGGGAATTTTAAAGTCTGTTTTTTCATGCTATTAACTTTTAATCTTCATTAAATCTTCAATTTTAATTCTTCAGAATGGTTTTTAAGTTGTTTCCTCATACATGCTTTAACTAGCAGCATTGTACATTGGCTGCAACATTCCAGCCTGGGGTTTTCTGAGTGGACTTTGAATGTTCTCCCTGTGCATGTGTGGGTTCTCTCTGGGTACTCCAGCTTCCTCCCACAGTCCAAAAGAATGATTTGGGTTAATCCATCTCTTTAAATTCTCTTTGGGTGTGCTTGCTTGTTTGTCCTGTGATGGACTGGCGCATACCTGTTTAGTCTCCCGAGTTGGTACCATTCTGTAAATTTCTAGTATTAGAGTAATGCAACACCCATCACCCCTCTCCAACTTTGGCAATATTCAGACTTCAGCGTGGCTTTTGAAACTGAAAAGTTTTTATGTAATGTGGTTCATTATAGTTTATTTTATAATGAACTGGGCCAATTATTACATTTTTAATATTAGGCTCAGATTAATTTAGAAACCTAACAATTTAAATGTGATAAAAAAAAGCAAAAACAATAAGTCAGTATTCGGGCAAGTACTTTTTCACAGCATTGTAAGTATGCAATACCAAAAACATACCAAAGACATTTTGAATGTGTAGTTGGTCTCCTTTTTTCTAATTTTTCTAAGAACATTCCTAGTTTGGCTTGTCTGGAAGATGACATCAGTTATTGGCTGACACATCTGTGTAGCTTTCACGGTAGCAGGAGGCTGAGGACAAACTCAAAAAACTATCTGAAGAATTTCAGGAGGCTGGCGAGCAAGTTTGTTATGGTGTCTCCCCAAACCTTATATAGCAACTTTTAGGCACAATCTAGACTGTTATAAAACACATAGGAAAGGTTAAGCATATTTATGTTCCCTCTTATGTCACTTTGCTTTACAGATCCTAAGGATTTATTAGGGTTCACAAAGCCATGAAGTAACAGCAGCAAATTAATGGGATTTGTGGAAAAGCAACTAAATCAGTCAAATCTGTAATGTGCAAGAACAGTAAAATCTTACACTGCATAATGTTAAAAAGAAAAACAAATAATAAAGGTTTCAAAACTACAACAATGGGAAAGGTTTGTCCTTCTCTCCTTATTTGGTTTTGTTTTTAACTTAAAACACATCTAACAGTATTACCGGAAGATTGAGAGAGAGAACAGAGATTGAACCTAGGGGCCTGATGAGAAAAACAACACTAGGCTTGAAATGCAGAAGAGGAATCACCCTTCGTGAGGACAGTGAAGGCCTCCAGGACAACAAGACCTTTTAATTTCCAAGTTTTAAAGTCAAGCAGAAACTGTTTGGACAAGTTGAAACAAATCAACGTTTACGTTTAGTTGGAATTTTACAGTCACAAATCAAGGTTTGTTTGGGACTAAAAACTAGACAGAAAACTAAATCCAAGAGGGGAAACACGATGGGATTAATAAAATGAAAGTAGGAAATGACTAAATTACAGCTAGAAAATATAGCTTTTATGGACATGGGTAGACACAAAGGCACCTTTCAAAGCTTGATTGTAAAAGCGCCGTACTAATGTTTAAATTATTTTTCCTTCTGCTTTAATTTTGTCCTCTTCTTGAAGATTCTTGACGTCCAAAGAAACTATTCATGAGAATCAAAATGTTTTTCAGTGATAGTTTCAGTTCAAATGGATGTTTTTTTTTTTTTAAACAATTTGTTTACAACTATGCCCTGAACGCTGTCCAGGGTGCTGATCCTGGGACCATTGGAGATGTGGTCCCAGGATGATGATTAGAAATCATTTGACAGCAAAATATACTTAAAAACAGGTTAGCTGGAGGAAAATAATGCACAATGCTGTGAAAGTGGTTGTTCCTTTACAGATTTCTTCTTCTTTTTTTTTTTTTTTCATTTTGAATATTTTTGCCAGTATTAATCTTTAATGTGATAGGAAAGTTGGTGGAGACAAAAGGGGAATACATGTACTAAATGCCCCACGACTTAGAAACCAACCCAGGAAAACTGTATTGAGGATTCCCTCTGCATATGATAAGCTTGCTCAACGTTTGAGCCACCCAGCACCCTTGTTTATTTGTCAGATCATCAAATGTTAGTATTAAAAATAACTATCTGAGAAAATACAAATAGCATTTTTCAAATTATGTATTCCTTTTTGAGATTTTTCTGTCATTAGAGGGGTTTCATTTAAATCATTTGGTCAGGTAATAGTCATGCATGAAGTTACCTTGTTAAAAATATTTTTAATTACAGTGATGAATCACATCATCGTTTGAAAACATTTTATACCTTTTAGGTTATCTTTGTTAGATATTAATGTTGTCTAGTACTTAATGATTAAATAAAAATTTAAATGTTACAAAAGCAAAATTAGAAGCACATTGTTTCACAGCATTGTCCAAGTGTAAAATATTGTCTGTAACCTCAACCACATAAGTGCTAATTATTTTCTATAAACAATATTTCCTGTTTTGAAAGTTGTGTTTTTTTGTATTATTGTAAAGAGGCGGCATTGTTTTAAAGCCTGATTTTCACCACTCAATTACTTAAAAGTGTGATTTTAAAAAACTAATACCATCTCTCCATTTATTTCAGATCATATACCAATATATTTCTCCTTTTTCTTCATATATTTTCCTCATTTATGTGCCCATATTTTTGTACCAGGATTATCAGATATTTTCCCAAAGATCTGTTTCAACTAATACAGTTACCTTCCTTATTAAAAAGTAGCCGCAAAAATGTTTCTATAACAAGGAAACCCCCAGTCTCATTCCTCCTCCACACGGAAAAGGTTCATAAAGCCCATGTCAAGTGTCCACCCACTTCAAAGAGTCCAAAGACACCTCTTTCACCGCACTGATGCTGAGGAGTTCTCTGGAGAGAAAGGATAAAAGATATGTCTATGATTCCTGAAACTATGAGCATTTAACTTAATATTGACTCTATGTGGGCATTTCAAAGTAACAAGAAGTCGCTTTGTGTTTTACAGACTGCATTTGCTTTAAAGATCAAATGAGATCAATTATAATTATAAAAGAAAAACCCACAAACACAAGCTCACTGTTAAAAAAATAAATAGAAATCTTCTAATTTGGATTTACTTTGTCATGCAAGGAGCAGGCACATCTAGAATAGACACCAGAGGGCATCAGTGGTGGCATCAGTGGTGGCATCACGAATAGCGTTTCTTTAGCAGTGTCCGGAGAGTCCGACAGTCAACAGAAAAGTGAAGGTCACAAGTCACAGAGGATGACTTGTTGACACATGAGACAGACTTAACAGCACTTGATAGAGATCGAAAAATGTCAGCTAGAAGTTTGAATGAGGTCAAATGGTCATATGTGTCGCATTGTTTTGATGCAGTTTTGTGCCAGTTAACCGTTCTTATGACCTAGTTCTAGGTTCGGCTCACATTTTTAAACAACATTCCTTTTCATAGTTTGGCAGCCAAGTATTTCAAATTAAGTTTACAATTGAAATATTGACTTATTCGGTTTGGATCACAAACATGTTGGAGTACAAGAAAACATACGAGGAAATCATTGCAGCTTTAGTATCCTGATGTTTCCAGACAGAAATTATTCAAATAGGGAAAACAGCAAGCACACAACAGAAGTCCTAAGAACAGAACACCTTGTGTATTGGTTTCAGCAAATCTAAGGAAGACTCATTTTCTGCATGATCCACTCAATGACCTCTCACCTTCCAGCAGGCAGTGAACTGTAAAACTAGCACACATATCCTCAGAGCCACAGAGAAGGTGAATCCTTCTCTACAGCAGATGAATTCAGTGGTTCCACCTGGAAATACCATAACCTTTATTGCAATACTTGTTAAAAGTAATCCCTCTCTTGGGTCTTTCTATTTATTAGGGAAACATTACTCTGTCCATATTTCAAAACCTAACGTAGTCTCACATTGTTTTGTGCTCAATCAAAACCATTATTTCTTAAACAAAAACATTAAACTTCCTGGAAGTGATCACATGGTTAGTACTTCTGTCATAACTCAATTCATCACTGATCACATATTGTTTATGGTTGGTCAAAATACTCTTATCAATAATCTGAATTAACATTTTATAAACATCTGCTTTATTGTTAAATTAATAATTTTTTTAACATCCAGCCATGTCTGCAGCAGTTTTAATGTGGAGATACCATGAACTCATAAGCTCCATAACCTACTTTCTGAGATCTAGATGTAATCTTTGACCCTAAAGAGCTCAACTTTGAATAAAATTTATAGTAAATTAAAGTGAATTAAGGTCTCCCACTTCTCCTACACCCTACTGTATTTTAATTAAGTAAGCCTTGTTTTTGTTTTACTTTTTATTCTCACGATTAGAGCTGTTGTTTTGTTTATCCACTGTTTGTGGCCAAGGTTTTAACAATTAGTCATTGTCAAAATAGCCAGAACAAAAGTAGAAACTCCAAAGAGTCGTAGGAGACTCTAGTGAGAGAGTACACATGACGAATTTACGTCAGACACTTTCTGCAGTCGAGAGGAGAGTAGAGCGGACTGGGCGGAATGAGTTAGCCCTAAGGTACAACTTCAGGTCACCCCTTTGGTCGTAAATTGGAGGAACCTGATGATACAGAGTTCAGTGGCATGCCCCATCTGCAAGTCTTTTTTCCCCTGAAGATAGCGGCATCCTGCTAAAGTCTTTCTACAAGACAATGCATACCCAGCTGAACTGGTGTCCCTGTATGACATTAAGGTCTTTGTGTGGTCAGTCAAGTACCAGATCCTTCAACCAAAAAAGATAAATGAGAATAGCTCAAACATAAAGTCCATCCCAGAGTCAATCTGATAGACCAGGTCAGAGATGAGACTAAACTGGAACCAGCGTTGTGCTAGTAGTGCCAACTGTAATATCTTTGTTCTCATAGTGAACTTATACAAATAGTGACACAAAACTTTCAAAAGTTCCATTCATTTTATTTCCACCAGTCTGGGTGCTTATTTTTCATAGCAATGAGTGATTTTAATTTTTATAAATAATGTAAAACATATATGAACTAAACTAAAATAATAAAAAAAAAATATATATATATATACACATTTCTTTAAGACATAATCTGTGCCTGTATCTTTCATTCGAAGGTTAAGCCTGAGCATGTCCAAGCTGGAGGAAGAGGATTCTCGTCGGCAGTCTGGTGTAGTCATATCTTCAAAGAACAGTTTGTGTGACAGAGTGATATAGACAGCATTTCCATTTACCTAGCATATCCTAAATGTTTGAAAATTAAAGCAATGTGGGGATCTGACTTGGAGGCAATGAAGGACAGCTGTGAAAAAAAAAAAAGATTGGACAATAAAAAAAAATGAAAAGGGAGGGACCTGTACTGCGTGCATGAGTCATCACTCTCAACCCCCACCCCCCAGTCAAACTGTTTTTTTTTCTTGCAGGTTAGAGAGCTACAGAGCTGCATGTTTTTTTATGGAAAGAATCCATTATGCAGATAACTGGAGACATAACTTATTAGGTAAAAGATTTAGAGTTGCATCAAGAATCAAATCAAGACACTAAAATATAATTTGACATGCAGAAAAGAAATATACCTTCTTATTGTTTTATACTGAAACCTGCTGTATTTGGGTGCGGTTGCATGTTTATATTCATTTTCACCACATTTATATATTGACACCTCTTTGTTTTAAGTTAAAATAAAATGAAACATCTACAATTGCCTTCAAATAAACAGAATACATTTCTATGCAAAATTGTTGATTTAAAAAAAATTGTAGTCTATGATACTATATAGACTGCTGGCAAACATGCTTGCAATTGGCAAGCATATCCTAAAAAATAATATAAAAAGATATAATGTCCTTAACTTTGTAAAATCACAAATGCCATAAATAAACTGTTTGCTTTTTCATTTTTCATTTGATATTTTCTTGAAAACACACACACACATAAATAATTTTATTCATCAACTTCCAAACCAAAGAAATGCTTGGCTCAAGATAACTCTGACTTTCTAGCATTTGATAGGAAAACATAAACATGTCAGTGCAATTTCAGTTTTTCTGCTGTAAAAAATTGGTGGACGTTAAAATATTTTTAATTCTTTGGGATTTCAATATGATACTCATTATTCTGCAAATGATAAGGAAAATGGTTCTGACCTGAAGTTTTTTAAGTTGAAGTACTAGACTCTGTTGTAGCAGCCAGCTCTTGTGCTTCTATCAATAACTCTTGTGAGACTTCATCTCCTTAACTGGGGTCGACCTGTGTTTAATTGAATTTATTAAACATAATTACGATCTTGCACTTGTAGGTAAAATGTCTAACAGCTTGTGTGTGTCCTGAGAAAAGGGGAAAAAAACCTAATGATCCAGTTGAGAGTACTAACTCCAGATCTGAGAGATAACATTGTGTGAAAGCACAGATCTGGACAATGTGACATTGTATTTGCAGAGAAGAGTCTGTCTTGAATAATTAGAGATGAATGACCTTAATCTGATAGACGAACAATGAATAGGTCTGATGTAATCATAGCTTTCTCCCCCATATTCAATAGGAGTATGCAGCATTTTCAGTTAATTGATTTTGATACTTTTTACAGACCAGATCGCCCATAGGATTGAGGTTAACAGATGTAGGATTTAGAAAAATAATAAAATT
Source organism: Micropoecilia bifurca (assembly GCA_903067075.1). Taxonomy (NCBI): domain Eukaryota; kingdom Metazoa; phylum Chordata; class Actinopteri; order Cyprinodontiformes; family Poeciliidae; genus Micropoecilia; species Micropoecilia bifurca. The sequence continues at coordinate 28,638 of CAEGAF010051867.1, forward strand.
CCAATATTTGATAGTTCTTATGTTTTGATCTCCTAAAGTGTGGGTATTTTGTTGAGGAATGTATGAATGTCCCAACTGGTTAAAAATCACAACTTATCATAAACATCTGTTACAAACCATTACATGTCGATTTGAATCAGGTGTGTTGGACCAGAAAAGACTTCTAAGCCACTGTCTCTTGAGGACTGGATTTGCACACACCTGCTTTACACGTTGACTGCTAAAAGTCGCCACCTGGAATTAACTAAGTAGATAGATATGAGCCTCTTACTGGATAATTGCTGCATGGGCAATTATCGGTTGGCAATAAGTTAGCTGATGCAATGGGTAACTTTTCATTTCTTAAACAACCACATTGAATGACATGTCATGGTTGTAGCCTTTTTAAGAATGGTCAAATCATTGGCATTCATCAAGCAGATTAAAAAAAATCTAAGGGGATTGTAAAAACTGTGTTTACCAATCTGAAAAGAAAGTGGGAACCCACCATTTTAAATGTGGTTGGAAAAATGTTTTGAAATGCTCATAAGCAAATGTTTGGTGAAATCAAATCAGAGGAAGACAAAAGTAGAGCTCAGGGTTATGTTTAATAGTGAAAGTAAGAGCAAAGGAAACTCAAAGGAACAGCTGAGGTTAAGTGGAGAAAAATGTTTCAGTTTCCAGGGTAGCATAAAGATTGGACCTTGGAGCAATCGAATAGGATCATGTAGTCCAGATTTTTCCTGTTCCAGAGACATGGGTGTGTCAGTGTAAGAAAAGAGGGAAATAACGTGAGTGTCTCATCCTACCTATTTTCTACTTCAGAGCAATAAAGCAGGCAAAACCAAACCTGGAAGTTTACAAGTTTGGTTTTGCATACTGGTCAGTGGAGAGGATGTTGCACTAATCAGTCTTCAAGCAGCAGCTTAGTCAGATCTTTTTAGCTGCAATCACAGCTAAAAAGTCGTGATCACAGATTTTGCTGGTCGATTAATCGCCTAAAGATTTATCGGCGATAAGCTATAACATCGCCTCAAGAAATGTTGTTGACGTGGGGGGCGAACAGAAATTCGCAACACAAAGCGCAACAGCGGACGGGGGAGGGGAGGGATTGACAGGCAGCCAATCAGAAAGCACGGATTCTCCTCCTGCTTTCTGATGGGAATTTACCTAGGGGAATCCCAAACAGATGAAACAGCGCGTTTCAGCACTTATCACACTTATCGGGATAATTTTAATTATTGCGATAAGTTTTTTATCGCACGATTAATCGATTTATCGTTTATCGTTTATTGTTTAGGAAAGTTAATATACAGGCCTAGCTGCAAGTATGTTAAATATTGTTTCACAAGCATTTAGGGAAGTTATTGATTATTTAGACAGCTACATCTCTGTGTCCTGAGACTCACTGCTTGTGTTCACAACGTTCAGCACCAAGCATCTTCAAAACACAAACAAACCAAGTAGGTTCCACTATTAGGACAAGCTGAGCTCTGCATCCAGCATATCCTATCCTCTTTTTGTAGCTTTCAAACTTGTAATCTATTGGTTTCCCATAACCTATGCACATGGGTGATCAAGCAACAACCTGAAAGCACTGATTATTATTTTCATTGTGCATACAGTTTGCCTAAAACTGTTTTTCTATTACTGTAACACAAATCTACAGACATTTGATTAAATAGAAATCCTCCAGGCATGTCCTGTAAACATCAACATGTCAACAAGGTAAGACATTTTAGGTAATCATATTTTATCTGACAGGAGAGGTAGGAGACACTGATCTACATAAATATAAAAATTATTGAGAGAAAGGACAATCTCTGGTTTCAGCTATAGAAGCAAAGTGCTATATGTAGCAATTTCCTCATTTCCCTTTTTTGCTGCCTTCTGTATCACAATACCTATATAAAAACTGGCAGAATTACCACTTCTATCTTTTCAACAAAAGACAATTCAAACTGGAAATTAAAGGTTTTTGTTTTGTGCAAAAGCTTTATTTTAAAGAAATACAATGCACCATGTAGGACGCCAACTTCCATTATTACAATAAAAGCTTTAACTAATGATATCAAAGGATCCATCTTTGTTTTACCAAGAAACATGAAATAAGGTCAAAATTATGTCCTGGATCTATTCAAAATGATTTTATGCTTCATTGGTGCATGCACTGAAAAAATTCTCTTAAGTGTAACACTACTGTCAATACAGTGGGACAAAGAAACAATGCAAACTACACAAAGCCCAAGAAAACATACAAGTGAAAGTGAAAAGAGGGGGTGGAATCCTTTAACTATATTCACAAAATGTAAAGAAGCAACAGAAAAGATGGCTTTCTCTCCTGAAGGTGAATTTCATGGCACTAAAGGAAGACAAAAGATGAACAGGGCCAAGTCCATTAGGGAGCGCAAAGAGGAAACAAACTAGAAGGCTTGGTAATTGTAAAAAGAAATCTAGAGGCATTTAAGATGAATCTTCCAGTAGTTCGAAGACTGGGTTGACAGTGTATGAAATGAAAGGAACTAGGCAATGGGGTGGGGTTGTGAAAGTAGCTTGAGGGAGGCGATGGACTTGAAGGAAAGCTTTGGAGGAAAGCTTCACAATGTCTTGAAAACTAATTTTTGGTGTACTCAGCCCAACCTCTGGTTTACCAATGCTACTTCTATTTTCTGTATTGCAGGTTGATTATATTGGGGTAACCAGAGGTCATATTAATACCTCTATATTGTTAATACGAAGGTTTAGCATTTACCAGAGTATCAGCTCTAACAGCAATTTCCAAATGTATTTGTTGGAAAAATAAATTAAGTCCTAACCTGAAATATGTAATTGCCAGCACACACAAAAACACTGTTTTCAAGATGTTAGGATAAAGTAACAGTGTTATTAAGGTTACTAACGATTGCATACAGTGCTTTCAGAATTCAGAAGATCAGGGTGCTTTAGGTATGTTTTGCTCTTGGTACAGGTCTGTAAAGTCATTAGGTTCAATATGTCAAAAATGATTTTAAATTATCAACTAAAAATTGTTATTAGCGTAACAGTAATCTACCCCTAATGAGCTTTGACTCTATCCAATTGGAAGGCCTCCTTGCCATCACCCTAATTTTTAGCTGCCTCCACAGATTCTTTATCTGATTTAAAGTGGGACTCCAGCATACTCCAAAACATCAATGTTACAACTGGTTAGAAGAAGCATTTAGGTAAAATTAGAAGATTACTTAGCCTAGGATTTACGTTTAAGTGAAGGTACTTTCACAAGGATGTTGATGCCACAACGTGAATGAAATAACTTTAATTTTTCCAATTTATTTGCTCAGCACTCGCTACAGTTTTCCTTTTCTACAAGACACCTTGCTGCAGAAACAATGTTCCCCAAAGCAACAAGTGGTAGCAAAAGAAGAACCTAGATGAAGTATATAATGTACAACCTTAGCTGAAGCTACTTTTAACAGGATCCTTTTTAAGTGGGTTTGACATTTATGGAAAGTTTGTAGTTATTCCTTCTGTAAGAATATCTATGCAATATGCCTTGGATTCACCGAAATGCATAAGGATTGCCCATTTAGTACAGCTGAGAAATTATATTATAGATTCTTTATGAAAAAAATTAAACTGTCCCTTTAGCCTGTAAAGGAAGGTGTGTACATATCTGTAATATGCCTAAATTCTAAGAGTGACTTTTTAATAAGAAGCAATGCTAGTTTTGTGCGTGCTGTACTTTTAGGGTAGACCAAAGTTTATACTACAGGTTGGATCCCAAGCATAACTGTTCTTTAAATGTTATTTTTGTCAACAAGGATACAGTTGGACAGAAGAATTTCGGCCATTAGCTTTCCTTAAAAAATTAACGTTCCATATGATCTGTTCATGAAAGATTGAACAGACATTCCAGTGATTAACTCTAAGCAAGGACATTCTAGGTGGTCCGTAGAAGTCAGCATTATAAATGAACACTGAGAAATGACTAAAGAAACCTGTGGCAGTGGCTTAGGTCAGCTCAGTCATGTAATGTCAAGCTGACATGGTCCTTCCTGCCAAATTAGCCAAGAAAAAGAGTAGGCAAGTAATGGGAACAATCTAGCTTAGAACAACAGAACCTTATCTAAATGTCAAAGGAGTACATATAACATTGGCTACACATGATGTACTACAACTAACCTGAAAAGGTGCAACAGTTCATGTTAGATGAAGGAACACATCACAAGCAAAACAAATGGAAAAGGTTTGTGGAAAAACTACTTTAAATAAGCTTAGACTGGACTTTGCTGCAGGAGCACGGCAGAAAATCATGTTAAAAGGGATTTTACAAGTGGTAAGTTGATGCCAATCATCTTCCTCTTTGTTTTAACTATCAGGTGTCAGGGTGAGTGTAGAATTACCTAATTTACTTTACAGCATTTCTTGAGTCTATTTGTCAGGGTGAGTATTCCATAAGTAAACAAATAATTTTAAAAAATGTATTTGAAGAAAAGAAATAATTTGCAAATTGAGATTTACTGTTAAAAAATTATTTATACCTCAGTCAAGAAAGGAAAATGATCTATTATGAATTCTCCATGTTTTTTTTTATCATCCTGAACATATTTAAACAAAAGACTGCTGATAATGTAGTTGGCCCTTTTTCTTACACAAATTCATGCACACACACACACGCTTGCGCACACACACACACACACGTGCACACACACACACACACACAAACACTGAATAAAGATGTGTTGCAAGAATGAGTCATCTCCATCCAGCTGTCCACAGGGCATCCATCTGATAAGCATACCCACACTCACATCAGGAACAAATGTAAACATTGCAATAAAACCTGCTGTAATAAAATCAATTCTGCATTAAATATGGATTCCAACATTATACTATTCAAATACTTGGCATTCAAGCTATATTCAAATACAGCTCTGGGCTTAACGTTGTAGCAGCAGCACAGTCTTCCCCTAATCTGTCCAAATCAATGTAGTTGTCTTACAAATTCTTTATGTAGATTATTTTCTCTCACACATTCATTGATCTTGCTTACCACTCTTTCTGCCCTAACAAAATCCTTTCAGAAGATGAACTTATAAGAGATTCTTTATTTTACTATGATAGAACGTAAAAAACACTTTATTAGCTACACGATGATAGTTCCAACTTAAATCCTCCTTCATCGTCATAATACTGTCATTTTCTGGTAGCATAGATTCAGCAACTAGCCTAAAACATTTATCAGAAATGTCGTTCCATATTGACATGATAGCATCACCTATTCAACAACATCCCAAACTTTTTTCTTCTGCAGGGGAAACCAGTTCTGTCCTTCGGAGTTCCTATCCTGCAACTTTTAGATACCACCCTGTTCCAACACACCAAACCTGGACTCCTTCATCAGAGTATCATTTGAATCCACAGAAGCCTGGCATCAAGCCACTCAGATGAATTAGGCGTGTTGGAAGGAGATGCAGAAAAAAGATGCTGGACAGTAGATCTCGAGGACTAGACTTGGGTATCTCTCTGGATAGAGATCTGATACAGAGAAATCAAGAGTCCTTTTCAGATCAAGCTTCTGCAAGAAATTTCGCCCACGCGATTGCCGCACACTAGTAAGTTATTTTGCTAAGCATAGGGTCTGGTTGTCGGCAAAAATATACAAGTTCACTTTGACCATCCCATTTGACACCAATAACCATGCCATGCTCACAGTGATCAAAATGAAATGACGTTATTGTGATTGGCTGAGTGTCCAATCAAGTCAGCAGGCAATTGAATGGGTGTAGGCTGTCGGCGGATGGATATTTTGTGGGGAATTTACTTGAGTTGAGTGCTGACAGGTACCATTTGTTTAAAAGACTCATAGAAAGTTGGCTTTATTTATTTATATTGTGGATCATCAGAACTTGAAGCTAAAGTTTGTAAGACCGGAGCCCAAACAAGTCTAGCAGACAGTGTGGTGAAGTGCCCTCAAAGAGGCTGTCTGCTCAGCTAGGCTGAACGATTTGGCGCTCTGTAGGCTGAGGCATCCCATTTGGCTAATGAAGTCCCAGACTGTCTTCACACTGCGCCCCCACCCACCACTCCACTATGAAATGTTCTACTCATGAAAGTAATGAGCCAGGGAGGGAGAAAGACTCTTCTGGCCACTGATAACCTCAGACTAAACTTGCAACCTTACGAGACAAGGGCCTAATATCTGGCCGTCAATCAGCCCCAGCATCCCCGGCTGGAGTGTTTAGTTACAAGGATCAATTATTTACCAGCCTCCTCTTTCACTACTCAGTGCACCCAAAAAAGGAGTGTGAAGAAATAAGAAAAGAAAAACACTGTCAAGTGGTAGACAATTCAATTGAATGAAATTAGGGGGGAAAAAAACTTGTGTTTAGCATCACACAGTGTTTGATCAATAAATTGTGAATTAAGATATCATTTGACTTGAAAAGAATAAAATACGTGCCTCCTCTGCACAATGCTGCAGTAAAAAATGCATTATCTATAAGCATATTAGGGTAAACATATAACATGAAAAACTAAAATGCCAGTGAGCGTTTACAAAAATTTCAATATATTTGTATGCTATTTATGCATATAAAACAACAACTTCAAAGCATTAACAGTCTGAAAAACATGTTTAAACAAGATGTTTGACAACTCTCAAATATTATGGTACCTGGTGAAAAACATGCACATACAGTATTGTAATGATGCAACCTCTCTGAATCCATATACTTCATATTTACTCTTAACCCACTGACTGCACAGCTGAAACAGCAACTTCAAGCTTTTAACTAATTTAGAGACGAGATCATATTACCGCTTTGCTCAAATTAACATTAGCACTTCACCTTGCTGGCTGAGTCTGGAAATAAGCACAAAGTCACAGAGAACATATTTAACCTTAAACAGTAATACAAGTATAATATTTATTGCAAGCTCTATTTAACACAGTTATTACCAATAATTAAAATATGTGATTTTATTTCAGTAGAACCTTTGGCAGTGTGAGATGTTTTCATAAATATTCTCTTAAGATGATTAAATTGTGCAATTACTGAATATCTCTGTTGATATAAAACAAGTTCTCAGAAAGAGAACTGTGTTGGTCAGTGGAAATACTGCAGATTGGTTAGTTATTTAGATAAATAAGGTTTGGTATCCAGTTGTATATCAGAAAAGCACATAATTACAACAAAAGGCAACATTGCCAAAAAATTATAATTACAGTACACAATTATCCAAAAATGTGTTTTTTATGCGTTTTAAACAGATCTATAGTGTCTGTGGGATTCCCATCAAAACTGTTGCAATATTAATGCTGTGCCAGCAGGTGGCATTAACATAAGCACTAATTATATTTAAATTCAAAAGACTTAATTTGGATTTTTTTTTTCACAGTGAGCTTGTATGAACTAACTGTTCTGCTTTCCTCAGTAGAAATATGTCATATCACCTCAAGCTTGTCAGAAACATAAACCTGCGAGAAGTGGGAAGCTAACAAGCTGGTCATACGTCAATCCACGCAAACACAGGAGCGTGTTGTCTTTTATGCTGCTGCACAACTGACACACTGCTGCAAAAATAAAAAGGTTTACTAGCACCCTCCACCATTAAAACAGGGTAGGATAGATTCCCATCTTGATGCTATTTACGTCAAATTCTAACTTTACCATTTTGATATCAGACAACCGTTTTCTAACCAATTATTGTACAAGTGTAAACCTATGTCAAATACAGCTTCAATTTCTAGGTCTTAGCAAACAAAAGTTGAAGGAGATATAGTATTCTCCTGCTGTAGTTTATCCACTTCACTATTGCACATGTTGTGCAATCACAGATGGTAAAACACCAACACCGGGGTTGTTCCATCTAAAAAAGACCATCATGTAAAAGCGCACAAGGGGTCAGTGTGATGACTACACACAGTAAAAACCTTATGGGGTCCAAATGATCCAATCTCTTAAAATTGCTGGAGGGTTAAACAGTAAGACCTAGAGCAGAAAAATGTACTCTGCAAAGTGAGTGGGGTGACACTTCCTGAAAAGGGAAGAAATACAAGCAATTTGTTTAACCACCTTAAAATGAAGCATGCGCTTGACTACCAGCAATGCAGCTGACAACAGGTTCCAGTCACAACACTGGGAAGAAATAGCAGGAGCTGTCCAAACGGTTAGTGATTTGAAAAAATATGATTTTAAAAGATGTGCAGCGTCTGCTTACTGGTAGAGTAGAGAATTGTGCGTATGAATGGAGTAGTTAAACAGTGATTAGTGTCAAGTCAAGTTTTGTAGTCAAACTAATGTCTGTAAATGGTGTTTCAGTGCCCCAATTTCTCCCACACTGGATGTCTTGCCACATATTTCTGTGGAGGTAGCTAATTTGTCCTGGTTGAATACAATACACTTCCATCCATCCATCCATTTTCTTTGCACCCTTGTCCCTTGGAGGGGTCGGGAGGGTTGCTGGTGCCTATCTCCAGCTGACGTTCCGGGCGAGAGGCAGGGTTTGCCCTGGACAGGTCGCCAGTCTGTCGCAGGGCAACACAGAGACATACAGGACAAACAACCATGCACACACACACTCACACCTAGGGCCAATTTGGAGAGACCAATTAACCTAACAGTCATGTTTTTGGACTGTGGGAGGAAACCGGAG
>CAEGAF010051874.1:0-28417 GCA_903067075.1 Micropoecilia bifurca
ACCCCCTTTGCTGAGTAGCTGTTGGATTGTTTGAGTCTGGGACCGGTATTTTATCAAATTTTGGGATTTTTTTTAATTTATTTTTTGTTTTTTTTTTTTTTTTTTTTTTTTGCTTTATTTAAATTTATGTCTTTGTTTTATCTCCTGGCAGAGAAAACTAAAGATTGAGGATGAAACAGAGTTTTGTACAGAAGATCTTCTTCACACGCTTCTACGGTGCAAGGTGATATAGAAAATACCAGTTGTTTATTATGTCTGATGTAATATAAGAACTGAAGGAAATAAAAGTGGATTGACTTATTATGGGATACCCAGGTACTAAACTAAAAGAGAAGTTTTGTCCTGATAATTTATGTGTATTTATCATCTACAAAGAACATTTCAATCCTTACACTTTCAAGCCTGAGCTGTCTTCAATAAAAATCCCACATTTTCATAATATTGTAATTTTTTTTACTCCTATGCATTATTGTTAAACTTTGTTGGTGTTGGGTTCTTTTATCGTCTTAATCCAAAATGTTACGGTATGTAGACGGTGTTTGACGACCTTGAGGGCGAGGAGATGAGGAGAGCCCGAACACGCTCCAACCCTTATGAGACGATCAGAGGAGGAATCTTTCTCAACAGGTAAAGGTTCATCACTAGCTTCTTTTTTTAACTCTAGATAATGTTAAAGTAATCTCTTTTTTGTTTTTTGTTTTTTTCTCCGTTGTATAGATTCATTTTGTACAACTTCAAATTATAGGTTTTTTTTGGGGGGAGTAACAAAACATACTTACAAAACAGAACTATCTCATTTGTCACAGTTATTGAAGAACTTTTATGATTAAATGATTTTCATTTCTAAAAATGAGTTTTTACTAATCGCATTACAACTCAGTGAAAGATTATTAACATTCTCTCTTTTTTTCATTTACATTCTCAAGTGCAACTGAACGCAGCATGTGAGAAAATACAGAGTGAAAGTGTAAAAGCCAGGTTGATAGAGAATTACAATCTATAAATACCAGATGGTAGAAACCTTTAAGATGTTCCACGTATGGAAAGTCTCCTTAAGATATTTTGACAGTAGAATAAAGCTGCTGATTTACGTTTTCTCTAAAGGAAAAATAAACCATTCTGAGCAGAAAAACACATCTACAACAGTGAAGCAAGGCTTATAAAGATGCTACAGGTGTAGCCAGTAGTGCTAGATTTTATTATTGTAAAAGAAGAGTAATTATATTTAAGAAAATAAACATGCCCCATAAAATTCAACAGCTTATGATTGCTGGGAACTTCTATGTCTTTGTTTTGTCCCACATCCAAAAATAAAGTCTCATCTCAATTTAAAGCTAATATTAAGCTACATTTGAGTTTAAAACCCTCCTAAGAACAATTATCTAGTAATGAGTTGGCAAAATTAATACAGGACTTTATTATCTTAAAGAAGTGGCTGTGGGATGCCTGCTCCATGTCAGTGTAGTAAAAAATGAAGAAAATGAAAACCTGTCTTTCTGTTACTTGTTTCACTAAAGTTTATTCAAATATTTTTCATAGAAGAACTGCAGTGCTTGTCACTGATCACTAGTTGGAAGAAAAATATTACTAGTTAGTACTCAAAGAAGGATTTCCCATTGCTTAAAAATGCTGCTTTGTGTGGCCATCTTGGACTCTTTAATACTGGTGTGTTGCTACAACACAGGCCAGACGACTGGCAGAAGATTTGAAACAGGGTTTCTGGAGTATGTCAAAGTACACAAAGGTACTGTGATGTCACAGTAACTCTATGATGTCACAGTACCTCTATGATGTCACAGTACCTCTGTGATGTCAAAGTACCTCTGTGATGTCACAGTACCTCTATGATGTCACAGTACCTCTATGATGTCACAGTACCTCTATGACGTCACAGTACCTCAGTGATGTCACAGTACCTCTGTGATCTATAACCTCATGAACCTCAGTGATGTCACAGTACCTCTATGATGTCACAGTACCTCTATTATGTCACTGTACCTCTGTGTTGTCACAGTACCTCTATGATGTCACAGTACCTCTGTGATCTATAACCTCATGAACCTCTGTGATGTCACAGTACCTCTGTGATGTCAAAGTACCTCTATGATATCACAGTACCTCTATGATGTCACAGTACCTCTGTGATGTCACAATACCTCTATGATGTCACAGTACCTCTATGATGTCACAGTACCTCTGTGATCTATAACCTCATGAACCTCTGTGATGTAACAGTACCTATGTGATATCGCAGTACCACTGTGGTGTCACAGTGTCTCTGTGATGTCACTGTGTTACACTCTGATGTCACAGTACCTCTGATCTATAACCTCATGAACCTCTGTGATGTCACAGTACCTCTATGATGTCACAGTACCTCTGTGATCTATAACCTCATGAACCTCTGTGATGTCACAGTACCTCTATGATGTCACAGTACCTTTATGATGTCACAGTACCTCTGTGATGTCACAGTACCTCTGTGATGTCACAGTACCTCTATGATGTCACAGTACCTCTGTGATCTATAACCTCATGAACCTCTGTGATGTCACAGTACCTCTATGATGTCACAGTACCTTTATGATGTCACAGTACCTCTGTGATGTCACAGTACCTCTGTGATGTCACACTACCTCTATGATGTCACAGTACCTCTGTGATGTCACAGTACCTCTGATCTATAACCTCATTAACCTCTGTGATGTAACAGTACCTCTGTGATGTCACAGTACCTCTATGATGTCACAGTACCTCTATGATGTCACTGTGTTACACTCTGATGTCACAGTGTGGTACCGTGGCGTCTGATTGTGACACTGTGACCTCACAGTGCCTCTTGTAAGCTCATGATTTCCCTCAGAATGCTGTACAGCATGAACAAAAAGTGAAATTTCACTCATGAACGAATGTTTTGCTTGTGTCTTCGCAACATAAAGTTTTTAAAGGGCCAGTCTTTTGGCTTTTTGCCAAGTTCCACCCTTGTGGTTTTACTTGTTTGTCTACAAAACAATACATTTTTACATGGGATGTTTCACTCCAACAACAGGTCAATCCATACCTTCCAGTGTTTTCCCTCCAAGTGGGGAGACTGTGTTCTGAAGAGTTCAGGGTCTAAAACAGAACTTGTTGAACAAAAAGGGCATAAACTCCTGTAATTTGATGGGGGATCTAATAAAAGCACCAGAATATACTTTTTGCATTTTGACACTAAATGTTGTCAATTTGTCTGATTTTAAAAAAAACTTCTTTTTTTTTTTCCTTTTTTTTTGGTGTCAATTAACTCGACCACGTTTGTGCTGGTTTGCGCAGCAAAATGTTTGGTTTGTGCTGTTTTGGCTTTGAAGATTTTGATGGAATTTGAAAGGTCATTCTGATGTCATAAATAGTGACATCATAATGGCCATGAGACTTCTCCGCTGTGTCAGTGTTTGTCAGTCCGTCAGTGCCAAAAGGTCACTGGACGACCTTTTGACCTTGTGACCTCTAAACTTTCATAAATAACTTCAAAGCCAAAGCAGCACAACCAAAAAATATTGCTGCGTATACTTGCACAAATGTTTGACACCATTTTTGTTTGATTTGAAGAAGGTGGGAGAGGGCAACTTATCTCACGTAAATTTAGCCACTATGACAGATCCAAATGCCTTGAAAACAAAAACTGAATGTAATAACTTTCATTACCTTTACCATTTAAGCACTTATTCCACAATTACAGTATTAATGGCATAAAAACATTGAAAAGCAAGGAATTTTGGGTTTAAAATTGTTCCTGCTTTGTCTTCTCGTCATGTTTTCTCTGCATTTAGAGCAGCCATGAAAATGGCCAACATCGATCACTGCTTTGACTACATGTTCACCAATCCAAAGGATTCTCAAGCGGTGAGCGTCTTACGCCTAATACACACTTCTGGTTACAAAACGCAGACCCACATAAGCAGATCGATCAAATAAACTCTCTCGTATTGTGTAGAAATCCCTGGTGAAGGACCGCGAGGGTGAGCTTCTGTACTTTGGCGACGTCTGTGCCGGGCCCGGCGGCTTTTCAGAATACATCCTGTGGAGGAAACGTTGGCACGCTAAAGGCTTTGGGATGACGCTGAGAGGACCGTGCGACTTCAAACTGGAGGATTTCTACGCCGCGCCCAGCGAGTTGTTTGAGCCTTACTACGGTGTGTTGATAAAACCGTCACGTCTCAGAGGGCAGAAGAGAGGCGTCTTATATACGAGATCATAAATGATTCAGTGGAAGCTTGACCGGTGCCGTGTGCGTCTCAGGTGAGGGCGGAGTGGACGGGGACGGCGACATTACTCTGCCTGAAAACGTGACCGCGTTTCGTAACTTTGTCATGGAGAACACAAACAGAAGAGGGCTGCATTTCCTCATGGCAGACGGGGTAAGAAGACTTCCAAGCAATAACCGCCTGAGGTTGTTTTCCTCACACGTTTCAGAAACATGACGTAAGTCCGGTGCTTTCAGCGTAGTCAGCTGGCGATCGGTATTGATGTGATTTCTGGCATTGGTAGGGTTTCTCTGTGGAGGGCCAGGAGAACATCCAGGAGATTCTCACCAAGCAGCTGCTGCTCTGTCAATTCCTCACTGCCCTCTCCACTCTCAGGACAGGTACAAGTGTGTGTAAATATTTTCCGAAAACTCAACAAAGTAGTGGAGCTCTCTCTAAAGAACCCTTTTTTTGTTTCTTTTTCCTTCCAGGTGGACATTTTGTATGTAAAACCTTTGACCTCTTCACTCCTTTCAGCGTGGGTTTGGTGTACCTGCTCTACCTCTGCTTCGAAAGGATCTCTCTCTTCAAACCCGTCACCAGCAGGCCAGCCAACTCTGAGAGGTGGGCTCAGTGAAAAAATGATCCAGACAAGTTTATTTGCGACGAACTCTGGAATGAGGCGTCTAGATTGCTCTTACCTGAGAAGTATTTAGGCCTCATGATAATTAATCTCTGTATAGATCTGTAACCGGGTTTCAAAGTCGGGTTTTTATGACTATAATAACTTAAGATTCACTGAGGTATTTTTTCATCTTCCTGCTGTTGGCCAGGAATCACGCAGCAGCATTTTGGATGAACTGCAGCTGTCTGATTGATCTTTTGTTTATTCAGTGACACCATTATTTACTTTGGTTTTAACCCCACTGAGTGTAGGCCAGTGCTAATTTACGGGACAAAAACCAATGACCACAGCTTTTACTTAAATAAGCTGCACACTCCAGAGGTTTTAAGGTCAAAGTAATAGTGGTTTGAGAGCATTTGAAGTGTTGTAAACCTTTTCCATATACAGTAGCTTTGAACATCGACCTTATAAAAGTTTTACGAGACTAAGATCTAGAGGTAATTTAAGGCTGGTTCTGTCACCACTGCTTGGGTTTTTTATTTTTTATTTAATACTTAATGGCTTATAGAATTCTATTTATCTTTTTATAATTTTCTTTTTCCTGTTAAAATAGCAGATGGCCTAAATATTAGTCACCATTGTGCAGCTCAATTGAAATTTTGAATTTAGAAATGCTTTTAATTATAAGCCTGAGCCACAAGTGCTGGTCACTTTGTTTAAAGCACTATTCCCAGCTTGTTGGAAATGTGCTGCATAAATAATTTTGTAAGATATTTGTGGTACAGTTTCCTCCTTTAAGTAAAGAAGCTACTGTCTTGTCTCTGTGTGACGATCAGGTACATCGTGTGCCGCGGGCTGAAGCCGGGTTCGGATGCAGTCAGAGAGTACATGTTCAGAGTCAACCTGAAACTGAACCAGCTCAGGAACAGGGACACCGATGTTACAGAGGTGGTTCCACTGAACATCATAAAGGACGACACAGACTTCTTCCAGTTCATGGTCAACTCCAACGAGAGGTAGGGACGCCGTTCTCAACGTGTTTTACCAGCTGCTTGTTTAAAGACATTCCTGACAAAGACTGCGTCCCGCTGTGACTTCAGCCTCTGTGCAGTCCAGATCAAGGCCTTGGCGAAGATCCACGCTTACGTCGTAGACCCGTAAGACAAACACAAAAGGGTGCAATATTTGTGCTAACTCATAATCAGATGACTGTCATGTCTGACAGCGACTGTGTTGCCATATTTAAAGGACGCTCTCGGAGCCGAGGCAAGCTGACATCAGGAAGGAGTGCTTAAAGCTTTGGGGGGTGAGTGGAGAAACTGTAAACTCTACAGATTTTCTGTAATGTGAACACCTTCTTTTTCAGAGAGAAATAAAAAAAATAGACATCAATATGTATATATTTCTTTTGAAAGAGCTGAATAATTAATTTTCTTATTTTTTTTCCACATAGCTGTTTTATCGCTTATGGTTTACTGGTTTCTGATTCCAGGTACCAGACAAAGCCAGAGTCGCTCCTTCTTCTTCCGACCCAAAAAACAAATTCTATGAGCTGACAAAGGTTTGACATGAAAGATATGGACATATTTTTCATCTGTTTTATAAAATCTTAAAAAAGATCAAATGTTGTTGTGTTTAAAGTGATTTTTCTTTCCTCTGTTGTGCCTCAGAACTCAGATGCCGATGCGTTTCAGAGTAAGATAACTCCTCTGGACTCCAAGACGCTCAGTAAGCTGCGACAAATTTTTGACTACAGGTGCATCGTGGGAGGCGGAGAGCAGATCTTCCTGCTTGCGCTGGGGGTAGGTCTGAAGGGACAGGGCTTCTGGTATCATTTATTTATATCTAGAGCGCTAGCAGAGTGGTAATTATGTGCTTTCTTTAAAACTCTGTTATCTGACTATGTAGAAGTCTCAGATATACACGTGGGATGGAAAAATGCCCCTTCGCTGGAAGAAAATTGAAAATCTCAAGCTGGAGCTGCCAAGGGAAACACTCCTCAGCGTGGAGATTGTTCAAGAACTGAAAGGGGAGGTGAGAACCGGGCCGAATCTTAATGTTTATAAAAACAAAACAAGTGAAGAAAAAAGATTTGAATCAAATGTAACACCATCTGTTCTTTTTCTCAGGGTAAAGCTCAGCGCAGAATCAGTGCTGTCCATGTAATGGATGCATTGATTCTTAATGGCACTGATGTAAGAGATCAGCACTTCAACCAGCGGTAAGATGTCGGCTCTGTTACAAAGTCATCTGGATTTATCTTTAAAACACGTAATTTTGCTTGTTTTGGATTCACGCCAAGCATCTTTAGGAGTCGGAACGTTTCTCTTGTTGGGAATATCCATGTGTGTTTTCGGCCCCTCCAGTGATATCTGTACTGCAGACATCAATCACAACTTAAAAATAAAACCTGTGAAAAGAACTGAGAGATGTTGCCATTGGCCACAATTTTCTTGTTTGTGCTTTGTGGTTTTTAAAATGTGCAGAATCCAGATGGCTGAGAAGTTTGTGAAGGCCGTGGCAAAACCCAGCAGAACGGACATGAACCCGATCAGGTGACGACCGAACCAAATTCAGCCATTTTTACCACTTCTTTCACTTTTCACTTCAAAATTCATCTCAAATTTGAAATTGAAGTCATGCTGCGAAATTATTTAACTTAAATGCCTCCTGGTGCCATATGCTTGTTTTCTCCCAACCAGAGTCAAGGAAGTTTACAGACTGGAGGAAATGGAGAAAATCTTTGTCAGGTAAAAAAAAAAATTATCTTCCATTGGCTACCTGTAATTATAGGGTTTCTCTGTTTTCTTTAAAACTAGAGATATTTTAGTTGTTTTCATAAGAAATTGTCTCCAACGATGCAAATTGATCTCTTTTTCTTCCTCAGACTAGAGATGAAGATGACCAAGAGTTCAGGAGGCGTCCCTCGTCTGTCCTACACCGGCAGAGATGACAGGCACTTCCTTCCTACAGGCCTCTATATTATTAAAACTGTCAATGGTGAGTATTTGTGCTTTTCAATGTGGATGTGTTCAAATCTAAAAATAAAAGCAAAACTCTGCTTCTCTTCCTGTCGCCGTTCAGAGCCGTGGACGATGGCATACAGCAAAAACTCAAACAAGAAGTTTTTCTATAACAAGTTAACCAAGGAATCAACTTATGATATGCCATCAAATGCTGCCGCTCCTTTCCGGTATGTATACCTGTTTGGTCCTACAATACATCGCAAAAGTATCAATACCCCGTTAAGATGAAGGGGTGTGAAGTGTTAACTGGCGATTAAAGCTTTAAATTTACACAGAAAGTAAAGTGGAAGGAAAACATTGTTCCCAGAGTGGAGCTTTGCAGTCCACATTTCCAGTTGTGATAAACTTTTATAACCAAGTGTCGTTTTCCTTCCGCTTGTAACTTTGCACAACTACATAGAATCCTAATCAAAGACAGAAAATGAATAAATTTAAGAAATGTTGATCATCTCTGATACATCTGGTTTGTTTTGATTCTTCAGCGTCTGCCACTCTGAGCGACTCTTCTGGGCCTGGGTGGAAGGGGTCATCGTCCACGATTCCCAGACCCGAACGGACCCAGAGAAACTGTCCAAAAATGCGTTTTTAAACTTCATCCATCAACATCACCAGTACTGAGCAAAGTAATGAACCTTCAAGAGCTTCGTCAGCTGCAGACCTTTCCTCTGAGGCACAAAGTGATGGAGCGCCTCGGAAAAGGCCGTGTGATCCGTTGATCATTATTTATTTGACAATAAAAGGACGAAAAAGTCTTCAGATTCTAAAACGTTTTTTTATGTGGCCACTCAACTTATTGTTCATTCATTAAACTGCTTTAAGACCACTATCAAGCTCCTTGCTTTGATGACTTTCAGGGAAGTTTTTTTTTAACTGAAGGTATGAATTATTGGCTGCCCTTTGAACTGGTTTGGTTCCTCAATGTTTCCTCCGCCCTCAGTGAACTACACTGACTCAAACTGCCTTACACAACAATATGGAGACAATGAGAACGATGCTGTTGTTTTTACCATGCCTTGACTTCTCCTGTGCATCTGTGTTTTCTCAACGTCTTGATAGGTGACATACATTGCTGTGCTTTCATACATCACTTTACCAATGATAGATGGGGTTTTAATGGTTAAACTATGCATCAGTGTCTGTATGGTCAGTGTAGCCTTCTCTAGAACTTATATATAAGTTCAACTTATAGTGCCATGACTCGTCTTCACAGAAGATGAAGCTGGACGCTAAAACCACCCGCAGCTCTGCTTTTTCCTCACTTTTTCCCAGCCTGGTTGTAGCAGCTCACTGTTTGTGACCTAAAACTCTGTTTTTAAGTTCGACTTCTTTCGCTTTTTGTGCCTGACAATTGTTGTTAATGCTGCAATGTGCTTATTTTTCTGTTGAGTGAAATCTCAAGTTATTGGATGTAAATACTAAAGTTAGTGAATAAAGGGATGACACTGTTACCACACATTGGTGAAACTAGATTAAAGTCAGATAATCAAAGATATTTTAGAGCTTCATGTTTACCTGTTTTGCCATCCATAACTTATGGTGCAATCTATAAATAGGTGTATTTTTTATTGCAGTGAAATAATCTAATGCTAATTATTATTTTTTGGGGGGGTTAGATATATTTATTCACTAGGGTTAATAAATGCCACATTAGGAAACGATTTCAATGAAAAACTTTACAATGTTAACGTATAAAACAGAAAAGTAGCTGGAGTGGAGCATTGTTTGAAATGTATACTATTTTTTAAAGGGCCAGAATGTGTGGAACTTTTAGCAATCCGTTGCTTTTTGTCCCTTAGGTATAAATGTGATGTTTCATAATACCCAAATTCTGTCACTCTTCTGAATGGGTCAATAATATCCGTAATAATAATAATAATATTGCTAAAGGTAAGACAACAGGCCATTTAAGTAACTAAAAGAAGATTTGATTTTAACATGAACTTGCGCCATATCGACAGTGACATGCAATAAAAAGTGTCTCCACAACAATCTGGTTTAAGGTTTTTTTAACACTTCTTTGCCATTGTTGGTTAAACTGAATGACATGTTTTTACATTTTTAATGATTTTATCAAAAGTTACACCTTGGTTAAAAGCCTTATGAATAAAATTGTCAATTTTATATTTGCACCAAGTAACCATTTTTTAAGTAACATAAATCTAAAACGATTGACATTTTGAAATCTGGCAAAATCGTCAGTTTTGTAACTCATTCTGTGACTCACTTTGAACATGTAACAATTGGGTCTTTTATTTTGAAGTTTGAGTCACTCAACCAATCAGATGTCAGAGGTCGGTGACAGGAAGCGCTGTTGTGAAACGCAACATTGTTCGTCGCCCCGTGGAGAAGATCAAACGCGCTTATCGATAGGTAACTGCTTCATTATCTTTGCAGCAAGTTTCATCTTAGAAATAAAATGTTGGGTATATCTGAAGGTGGGATATGAAGGCTGCTTAATGACACTAGCTAGAAGTTAAAAACAGGGCGTTGTTGGTGATGATGTAACCTCATTTTGTGCGTTTTCACTCTTAGATCTTCAGCTGTTTGCAGAAGTTTGAAAGCTGAAGATTTGAGGATTTTCTCTTATTTGAGGAGAAGCTGCTCGTCAGTCATGCTGAAAGCTCTGGGACAAGCTTTTTTCTCCACCGGACTGCAGAGTCCTAAATTCACAGCAGAGGAGCCGAAGGTAAATTATTCTCATTTTGGCTCATAAAACCAGAACTTCAGACCTTTAACTGCTCTGTCCTCCTGTCTGTCATGGGACCAGTTTTCTGGGTGATGTAGATGAACTCAGCACAGTTCACAGTTACATGATTCAACAGCTGGTCTTATTATCTCTCAACACATTCACTAACTGAACCTCTCAGATAAAAATGAGAAGCATTTTTATCTGGTTCTCAGATAAAATTGTTTTATTTTTCTCCATATGACAATAATCCTAACAGGCTTTATTTATTTAGTCACTGTTGGGTAAATATGCACCTTGAGTTTTATACTATTGAAAACATTTAGTTCTATCAAAATAAATTTATTAGTTTCAAAAAATATGTTTTGGTGGAAACAGGGACTTGAACCACAAAATTGTATCATTATACTGTATCTACTATTATATACATCTCTTATATGTCTGTCTTGTAAACACTGACAGACATACAGTCTCTGTATTCAGGGTTGACATAAAGTTAATATAAAAAGCCATAATGACATTGCAGTTTTTAGAGATTTCAAACTATCGGCACACCAAAATGACCAAATCTGTTACAACAAAAACAACTCAGAGGAAGAAAAAAAATAATGTATTTAAACTAATGAGTGGTTGAAGCAACTTCCTATTCAAATACAACTTTCAGTGTTCTTGAGTTGAGCCTGTCATCAATTTTGCTAAATCTGATTAACCTGCATATAAAGTGATTAAGCTGCATATAAAGTGTCCTTTAGCTAAAGCCAAAGCTCTTTGTTTCAAGTCTTTTCCATGATCTTATCACATAAGCTTTAACATGAACCAAGACACTAATCTATATTTAATGTTTATATGCAGGTTAATCTGATTAACCTGCATATAAAGTGATTAAGCTGCATATAAAGTGTCCTTTAGCTAAAGCCATCGTTCATGTAGAGTTAACAAAGAATTAAAAAGGATCTCATTGTTCAAAGGTGACAGTCAGGAGAAGTATGTAAAATAATTCCCCTGACGTTTCCACAGCATTTATGGAATGCTGCAAAGAGGCCAGTAGCCGCAGATTTATTTGGATTTGACATCAATCTCCTGTGTTCTCCATAAGTTTGGGATAAGGAGAATTTAACATGGCGGTGGCAGCATGATGCTTTAGGGTTGTTTTGTTAACATGGATCAAATGTGAACTGTTTCTTGAAATAATACAGCATGAATCGATCCCAAATAAACCAAATAATCACTTTTGACCCAAAGCATTTGTCTTCTGGTCGATCTGTTTTGTTTTGAAGTTGATCCCAAGCATAAATGCAACTGACAAAAAGACAGGTTTCAGTGGAAAGTTGGAAAATAATCTAAACTTAATGGCGGACCGTGCTAAAGACAACACTTTGTCTTTAGCACACAAGTGATGCCCCCTGAAAGAAAACTGAAGGCTATAATTAAATCAAAAACCGCTTTAACCGTGTACTATTTTTAGAGGAGCATTCATGATATTGTGATCATTTGAAAAGAAAATGCATAGCCCAGAAGTGAAAACACCACCAGCCTCAACCCTAATGACTCTGGGTCTTTGTTTAACAGGGTCAGGACTATGAGATCCGCACCTACCACCCCACTAGGTGGATGAGCACCACTGTGAGTGGGATGCAGGGCGACGAATGTACGAGCACCGGCTTCCGCAGGCTCTTCCGCTACATCCAGGGCAACAACAACACCAGTGAGTCCGTGTGAAACTTTGTCACATGATCAGAGAAGAGGGGGGTTGGGGGAATAAGCCACCATATTTTGTTGCAACTTTGTGAATCCAGTGTTGAGAGATGTTGTTTTTTGTTGTTTTTTTTTTCTTATGCAAAGCACTGAACTTTACAGAATATTAGACACTTAATTAGAAAGAACCAGTCAAGTGAAGAAACGTGCCGATAAACTGCAGCTCAAGACAAAGAAGTTGATGAATAAATGCAAGAGAAAGGGCACTTTAGTTCCTGCTCAGCAGTTTGCGGCGGCAGCGCTGCTTTTGTGTGACTCAGCAGTTCGCAGTAGCATTATTGATGATGTTACATATTGTTTGTGATGTTCTACGCTGAAGTCTGCGTCCTGCCTGAAAACACGGGGTTTCCTCTTTTCAATCCACCATCTGGTCAGGGATCGCTTTGCACCAAAGTTTGGATGCAAGCAACCGAACCTGATATCCCCCAACAAAAGCTCGTCACGTCTCAAACCGGACACCTGTCGCATGCTTTTCCCTCCCTCTCTAGAGACCAAGGTGGAGATGACGGCACCGGTCACGTGCCGTGTGGACCCTGGAGCCGGCCCCGCCTGCGAGTCTCAGTTTACCGTGTCCTTCTACATCCCAGAGGAGCTTCAGGAAAACCCACCTGAGCCCACCGACCCCGACCTGTTCTTGGAGGACCGGAAGGAGTTCACTACTTACGTCAGGTAACGAACACTGGCAAGAAACCAAGACATGCAGATGGGACGTCTGCTGTCCTGATAGCATTGGCAAATAGACTCGTGGGTCTGGTTGCCATGGAGTGTCAGTTGTTGATTTGTAATTAATTGATTTAATGGCGTATCTGGTTCTGGTATTTGATTGAAGACGCTACAATAATTCTAGAGAGAAAAACATGATGAACATTCACATCAAACCTCCAGTCAAGTTGGCGTTTCTATCCTTTGTAACTCAAACCAGGTTGATGTTGAAAGCACATTACTGCCATCTAGTGGACATGGTTATGCCCAATTTGCATGTGAAATACCTTAATTTAGATTTGTTGTAAGTGACAAATAGAAAATCACCTCTTTGACACAAAAACAAGGAAAAACATAGTTCAAATAACGTGCATCTTTATTTTTATTTTAGATATAGTCGTGCTAATATAAAGGGCTTACATTCTAATTCATGATCCTATTTCCAGGACTTATGGTGGTTTTTCCAACGAGAACATGAAGCGGGAAGAGCTGCTGAAGCTTTTGGAGAGCCTGAAGAGGGACGGCGTCGAATTTGTCGACAAGCCGTACTACACGGTGGGATATGACAGCCCCTTCAAGCTGACCAACCGCAGGAACGAGGTTTGGGTCCTCAAGAAAGCAGAGCAGCAGTAAAGTTACACCTAGCAACAACTTAGCAAACGCTCAGACTAATGTTTGAAACGCACGAGTCTGTAATTTACCGTTCAAAAGCACTTACTGACGTTGACAAGACCGAATACATGGATGATGCAGCAGTGATTGGTACTACATGTCCAGCAGGTGGCGCTCACTGGATTAAAAAGTGCCTTGATGTTTTTTTAGGGTTTTTTTAAAGTACATAATTTTTGCTTTTGATTGTGAATGTTATTTTACTGGTTTAAAAGGAGATTTTATTAACTAACAGAACGATTTGTTAACATGTAATGAATATGAAAGGGACCAGCGAGGTATTATAAAGCATCTGCTGCTTTTGCACCGTCAGGGAATGAACAGACCAAAGATCTTGTCCCATCTCTCGTTAGAATATTCAACAATACTTGTTCAAACTTTTCCCATTTTTGCCACACTACAGCAAATTATGTTTTTTTAACCAAAAACAGTCTGGCAGAATTTCTGTCCAGCACTCTAGTCAATATTTTGTAAAAAAAAAAAAAAAAAAAACTTCCTTCAGTTGCAAGTCTTTTATGGCATTTACCTTCCAGTTTTTCCACTTTTAATTGGACTCGGATGTAGAAATTGGCCGCTTCTAACAGAGGATCGAGCTCTGACTGTTTAGCTGTGAACCGCCACCACAATTTGAAGTCCACCCCTCCCAAGCTATTCCTATCAAAGCTCTCTGCATATAGGCCAAAAGCCTCATGTAGTTTTCACCTGACCAGAGGATTGCTATGTCCTCTGCATAGCTTGTGCATATAAGAAAATGGGACTTTCTTTCTTTCTTTCTCTCAACACTGTCCCATAAAGGCCAGATTCATTCAGAGCATGCAGATTCTCCCACCTGAGCTGTGAATCTCTTCATCTCCTCCAGACCTAGCAAGGTTCTCTTTTCTTTCCGCTTGGTCTGTTATCTAAAATGAACACAGATCATTCATATTTTTGTACTTTAACATTGTACTTGAAAGTGACAACTGTAGCGCTTTGCAGCAGATGAGTTGGCCCTGCTAGGCGTTTGTCAGTTTGAGAAATCCCAGCTTATCTGGTCTCAGACCTCTGCAGCCTCTCCTATCAGATCCATTATGATTAATGGCTGAGTCACTATTTCTGGATGCGTCACACAGCTGAAGACTCATCGTTTGTCATTTTTCTCTGGAGCTGGTGATGGATGAAGGCATGTAAAGTTAGCAGGTGGTGCTGTGTGGCTCAAACCTGAGACACTTTCAGATTTATAGTGGGTTGCCGATATTTACAGGAAGGTAGTCATAAGCACTAACATGAGCTTTTTATATGAGTAATTGTGTGATGCAATGTTCTTGATTAATTGCTTCTAATATGACGTTGAATGTAAAGCGTTTTCATCAGTAATAAAGAGAACTAATCAATGTTCATGTTTTTTTTTTTAACTTTTATTACATCTACCTCCACAATTCATTTGGCGACATTTAATTTGTGATGTGAAAACGTTCTGATTGCCCTCCACACTCCCGACAATCGTGACCTTTCATCGGCCGGATCAGATCTTCGCCGCTGTTCGTGTTGCCCTCGTCTTCCTAAGCTTCGTCTCTGCTGAATCACTCGTTTTATTTATGGCTGGATTGTTCCCAATATCATGTTCAGACATTCAGCAGAATTTTTTTGTTGTTTTGTTTTTCTCCTTTAGAACACAAACCGTCTCAGTTTAATGTGATTTAAGGTGACCACTGAGTAGCATTAATGCTGGAAACAAATACAGAGTGACTTTTCCTGTTTTAATCTCAATGCCAGAGTCGAGCATTTTTAGCTGCCTCTCTATGGAGGAATTGGTGAAGAATAAACTGAAACCTTGATGCATAATGCTGTGTAAACGTTATTAGCCATTTCTATGCTGGATAAAATTAGTTTGAAGCTCTGTAATTTGATAGACAGGGGTTCCCAAATGGGAGTATTAAATCAGCAGGTTTGGGGATCGCTTCAGAAAGGAAACTAAATAAAAAACAAAACAATGACGATGAAAACTTCCTGGCCAGAAGAACGTTGACACCTGCATTCAACTGACCAAACAGTTGCAATTGGATAATTACTGTGCGGCAGATGACGTTCCTGCTGGCTGTGGATGGACAAATGGCTGACATGATGAATGGATGAACACACAAAAGGAGGGAAGAACAAACAGATGAAAGGATATAAAAAAGGTAAACTACAAGATTAGAAATAAAGTTTTGAAAATGTAAGTGTCTTGAAAGATCAGCCGTGCTAATACTTCTTTTTTCCATCCTTATTCTGACATGTAGAATACTTCAAATTTAATCATTTCCCAGACAGTGTAGAAACCCTGGCTACGTATTTTATGGATAAATCCTGTTGGATAATCCACTGGTCAAGTACATGACGTGCAACACATTTTTCTTATGTTATGCTCAATACTTGTTTTAATTCATCATCTAAATGTGACAAAGTTTACACAAATGAGCTTGCATGTATTAAAACCTGATCAATACCTCACAGTGAACCATCCCTCTGAAGCATGACTAAAAAACCAGCTGCACAAGGAAAACAGGACATCAAATTTCCCTAAAAGCCTTTCGAGATTTTAACAAGTTTAACGCGTAAATTTTTAAAATCCTCTAGCATCTCCTAGAGGAAGAAGAAGAAAAAGGGGAAAAAAAGGTAAGTGATCAACATTTCAAACAGCACCTAAACACCGACTAGTTTTCCAACACTGGGGAACCGTAGCAGCATGTTGACCAGGTTGCAGTATGTCGCATGGCTGGAAATATTCCAGATGACTCTGACGATCTCTTTTTTTAGTCACACCCTGTGAAGATGCCGCGCAGATGCACGTGCTAACAGAAGGACAGCAGGAAGCGTCTGGAGTGGGATCATAGCCGGGAGGGGAGGGCATTGATTCCCCATCTGATGGCCAGATGGAGGCAGCTTGTGGAGGACAGGTGACTGCTGAATCACTCAAAACTGTATGAGGAGATCTGTTTTTCTGTTCCTCTGAGAATACCTTCCAGAGAGCCTTTTTTTTTTTCTTCTTTTTTTTACCAACGTGTGGACAGTGTTGAGTCAGACCGGCTCACTGTTGCTCAGATCCCTAACGAGGCTGTCCAGGAGGAAATGTAACTGATGACCCCACAAAAGAGGAAGAAAGAGAGGAAGGGGGTCGAGCTTTCCAGATGACCGAGGAGCATGGCATGACCACGGCGCTAATGAGGATATGATTTGGTGCGTCAGGCAGCCAGATGGCCCTGCATCACACACAGAGAGAACTGACATATTTAAATATCACCTTTTTTTTTATTACTATTATTATTACAGACGTACAAATGGGGCCTGGCACTTCACTCCCACCCCTATCTGCCAACCAGCCTCTAACAAAGCCGCAGAACTGAGATGTTTCCAAGCACGAGACAAGAGCTCGGTCATCGCCACACAGACGCCGAGAGGCACACAGGCTGGTACGGCTGGTACATCACACGCCTGTCAGTTCGGTTCATAAATCTGAAGGGAGCATATTTATCCAGCTGTGAGCCCCAGAAACAGATTTACACAAGTCAGGAATGAGGACAGGAGCAGTAGGAGGAATATTAACAGAAAAGTCTATATCAAACTGCAAGCCTGCGCTCACCTGGAAATCTAAGGAGTTCTAGTGTTTGTTTTCAGGTCTTGTACTTCCAGATTGTAATCTCAATCCAGTTGTCTAAGTTTTGTATACATCCATCATCTGTTGGTTCTTCAATCCATTGTAAATCGGGACCATCCATCTGTCAATCAATCTATACCTCATCCATCCATCCATCTTTTACTCCAACATTCGTTACATATTTAATTCCTGAGCACAGAAAATTATTGCCAAAGTAATTCTTTCTATTTATACAGCAATCTAAATGTAAAAAAGTATAGACTATTGAAATCTGACATGAGAACTATGAAGTAACCCTCCTTATAATGAGTAAGGAACAAAATCCCAACGTCCTGAAGCACAAAATAAACAATGTAAAAGTAAACACAGGGCTGTAAAATGTTATAGTTTGTAAAACAATTAGTCAGACATCGTAAAAGAAATCATTTAAGCTCTACAAACATCAAACAGATTTGTTGCCAGACAGAAACACACCCTCAGGCGAAGTTCAGATTAACAGCCAGTTCTGTTTAATAATAAACTCTTTGGTTACCCACACGAAAACTAAAAGAGCTGGACAATAAAATAAGATCTTTTAATATACATTTACAGGTTCATATTTAACTCCCAAACACAACTCATAACTAAAACGATCTTTAAAACATAATTCAAAGTCACAAACAGAAACAGATCTATGCACAGTGCAAAGTCTACAAACTAAAAGTCAAGATTTGTTGGGTTTTTTTTTCATCCAGTCTTGGTATCATCCTCACTGATCCCATCTCTAGGTGGCAGCACTGAGCCCCTGTGGACCACTGACCACATTAAAGGCGGAGCTGCGAGCAGAAAGTAAAAGAGCTGGTGTTTCTCCAGTTGGAGGCGTACCGTCGGGCTTCCTGTCTGCTGTACCTGCTCCTCCATTCACTTTGACTCTGTAAACGTTGCTGCTTTCAGTCACTTTCTAAAGCCAGCCAGCGAAACACAGAAACTGAGTTTTTACAAGCGAAGCAAAAACCGCGTCTTTACATTCCAGTCTTTTCAAAAAGCCACAGCTGCAAAGTCAAATGTTTACAACTCTGGATTCCTTCAATTCACCTTAGCTTGCCCTCGAATGCTTGTCCTTTAATTAAACTAGAGGGATGATTAAAACATTTAAATAAAACGACACCAGATGTTAAAGAACTACTTCTTTTAACAGGAGGTGAGTCACTAGAAGACCGAATCAAATCATAGGAGCAGAGCCATTTCCCCCCCACTTCAGACAGGTTTGCGTGGTTCGTGATCAGGTGACCACCGGCATCAGATCCCTCCTTCAGAGGCAGCGCAAAGGGGGGGGGGGCTGGAGCTCGGGGAGGCCCCCCCCTTCGAGGTTATGTTCCACGTGAGCTCAGCTCTTCAAGTGCCGTTGGAGTCCGTGAGCACAGGGAGCGTCCGGGCCGCCGGGTTGGACAGACCTTCGGCGGTTTCCCCGCTCTCGCCCTCAGCCAGCTCTCCTTCGCGCTCGCAGATCACGGTCATGGGGCTGCTGAGGATTCTGTTCCGGGCGTTGTACTTGCTGCTGGCGGCAGACGGCGGCGTGCGAGAGCGTCCGTACTTTGAGACGCCCATCGAGTAGGGCGAGGACGTCGGCGACGACGGACCCTCGTAGCGGCTCCACTCCACTTCGGACGCCCTCTTGCCTCGGCTGGGAGAGCCGGAGGGGCTGCTGGGGGTCATCGGCGAGGTGGGCGAGCCCGGGGCCGGGTCCAACGCGCCGTCCGAGCGCGTCCGCTGGAAGCGAGGGTCAGTGGAGCGAAGCATCTCGGCGGCAGACATCCTGAAACTGGTCTCGGAGCGGCTTCCCTTCTTGAGGAGGAGGGCCTTGAAGGAGTCGCTGCTGGTGGAGGTCTTGCGGAGGTTGCGCTGGATGGAGCCCGCCTGGCGGGGCAGCGATGACCCCGGAGACAGGCTGGTGGGGGTCGACGGCGGAGACTGGGACTGGCTCCCGGGTCGGGATTTTTCTTCGTCAGACTCCCTGCGTCCCAGAACCTTCCGCTTGGACCTGCGGACACAAAGACGACTTTGGCTTCACTGCATGTTTAGAGGAACGGTGAGTTCAAGGGTTACATTAACAACAACAAGTAATTTAATCTAAGTACAACACATGTAAAACTATATAAAAAGTGGGGGGATTTCAGGTATTGCTCAGTGCCTGTCATTCATTCATCAACAAATTTTGCTGGACAACAAATATTGTTTTGAGACCTTTTTCAAGAAATGTATCAATAATGTCACAATAATCATGATAACGCCCTCTCAAATACTAATAAACTTCCTTTTTGCACTGGACAATCGAATCAATTTACACCTTTCAAGAAAGAAAATGGAAATAATTATGTTAAAAACAATGCAGAAACTCTGTAGAGCACTGTTTGTACTTTCTCACCTATGTTTTCATCAGGACTTTGCAGCCCTGCTCTACACTGCAGAAGGAAAACTACAGCAGGTTTATTGCACCTCGGAGACGGCAGAACCTCGGTACTTTCAAGGAGAATCTCTGAGTTAATGTTTTGTTCTTCCGTTTTATTAATACAATTTAGATAGACACATATTTGCTGCTTCGTCTAAAGATTAGGTCAATACAAACTGGAATACTATAATTATTTTATTGAAATCAGTTTCAGATGAAATAATCTAGAAATTGATAGAATTCAACTAATTTTAATAAGTAGAGATATTTAAAAAAAAAAACTGGTTTAAGCGCTTTACACAATTCTTACTTAGAAATAATAATTAATCTACCCAAAGCAGTTTTATTGATTTGCTTAACCAAGTTTGCAATGCAATAGTTATTAAAAACAAGGCAATTTTACGAAGTCTTAAACACTTTACTCAATATGAAATCACTTCTAAAACAAAGAAAACACCAGGTTCAACTGCAGCGACTTTAAGGATTTCAAGCACCAGTGGGGATCTCCAGAACCTTTTTCCAGAGTTACAGGATGTTTGTCTGTTGTGCATCACTAAATAGTGTACAGAGTAAAATTTCCATTCAAACCAAGTGATTAAAATCAGAACACTGGAGTAAATGTTTTGTTTAAAAGAGTCTGATCCCCGTGGCCCCAGTACCCCTAGCAGCGCCCCTGTGAGAACGTTATCAAATGCATTGAAAATGCAGAGCGGGAACCTGATGCTCAAGGTACCGATACATGAAGGACATATGTAAAATCTGTAATCCTCTAGTCTTCGCAAAAAAATCTTCCATTTAGAAACAGGAGGAAAAAAAGAGAAAAAATAAAGCTCTTGCTGAAGGTCATAAGAGGGAGGACAGAAAACATGATTGATTATCGGAAGAATCTCTCTTCAAAATGCATTTTTGGCCTAAATTCGATCTCATCCCTGCAGCCTCCCTCTGCAAGTCGCTGTTGTCACTTGAGCATTGCATAAGATTAGGGAACCTGAATTCAGAGGACTGTGATAACGGCACACTGAACAGCATCAACAGTTCTAGAGGTGAACACATGTGCAATATGAGACCGAGCTCTGGGAACGTCATCGATCTCTATTCTCTGGCCGGTTTGGAGTGTTTTATTTCAGGTAAGTTTTCTGCTTGGGCTCTGAAGACTTTTCACACAGGATGTTCATCAGTAACTAAAAAAAAAAAAACCCACAGACACCAGATGTGAAAGCTAAAAATAACTTGGTGTCTCCCAGCTTCAATTGCTTGGTCAGAGTTTAAATTCGGCTAATTTTTCCTTCACCGTCTCCAGTCAGCGATCGCGTTGAAAACTCAGGAATTTTTTTCCTTTGATGATCAAAGGCATTAGATTAAAATCTTTTATTGGTTTGATAAAAATCAGATAGAGGTTAGCGACAAAGGTTAATGAATCCATCTTCTTTTTGCTCGACACTACTACCTCTATTAAGCAACCTGCTGCACACATCTTTATCATCCAGAGAAAAAGAAACAGTCACTGAACGTGTGTCGCCTCAAAATGTCCAATTCGTTAAAAAAATTTTCGCCCATTTTGCTGTTAAAAACCTCCAATTGTGATCGCTAACAGGTGTAAAAACATATCTCTAAATGTCTAGCACCTCCAGAAATCCTAATGTGAAATTATTCTTTCCGCTCTGTCCCCCCCCACAGAGGTGTTGTGGAGGAGGAGTGTGCCGAACAAATACAAATAACTCGCCTGCGAGCTGCATGCAGTCTTCATCTTTAATTAGGCTGCACGACAACAACACACCACCACGCTGGTACACGTGACGCAACGGGTGCCGCAAACGCACCGAGAACCCCTCTTCTGAGCGGAGATAAAATCCTGCGAAAATGAAACGCCGTGCAGCTCAGGGAGAAGTCCGACTGCCGCTGCCGTCGCACGTGACCGCGGAGCACAAACCGGCGGGCTGCATGGGATATTTATGCGGAGCGAGGCAGAGCAACGTATGCAGAATGTGTCACAGAGAGCAGAAACGTGAAGACTGAAGATGGGGAAAGTCTCCAGTGGCCTCTAACCCAGATTAGGACTTGAGGGTGTTCAATAGTTAATAATAAATGAAGAAACTGTCTTCTTCTTCTCCCTCCTCTCCTGTTGAGAGTGAGCAATGATAATGTGACTAAATGAACACAGATGCCTTCATGAACATTTAATGACTCATTTCGGCTTCTGAAATATCGCGTCTCGTCGTTAAGCTGCCTGGGAAAAGGCTTTGCTTCAACGCTGGACGGTGCTGGATTGGTAAAGTTATGTCGGAGAGGTGAAAGGGCGGAGGAAAAGAAATCGACTCCTGAAGGCTGATGGAGAGGAAAGGAGCTCATCGGTTTGTGAGGATGAGGGAATTGGATGTTGAACAGAAGGTTCGGAAGCAGGAGCGATAAATAAGAGGCGGCTCAGGGGAACGAATTACATTTCAGAAGTTGGACCCTGAGATCTGTGGGGAGTTGTGATGGGTTCCTACCTGTGAATCACAGCAAAGAGGTCCTCTGTGGTTCTGGGTCGGGTAGCGGATGGAGTCGGGGTCACCATGTTCTTCTCGGACGCCCCGTTCGCTGACGGGGCCGGAGACGATTCAGCCGTGCTGGGTTCAAAAACCTCACCTGAGGGGGAGTAGGGGGGAAAAAGGCAACTTATTTACATCTTCACACAACAAACAAGAAAAAAACAAAAAGAAAACACAGTCATGTCTCCATCTTGTGGCTTTAACCTGGCGATATCCAAAGGGGTGGAATCCCTGACTGTCCTCTTACGTTCTCCTCCACTCCATATGCCGCCTTCTCATCCTTCCCTCGCTCAGGTCTGAGCATCAACTGCCTGCAGTGACAGTTTACACTCGCTCCGTTCTCCCCTTCATCCTCTCTACAGGATCAGTTCCCCTCCCTCCACTCCACCATGTAGCCCCTCCCCCCGCCGATCTCCCCTCCAACCACAAAACAGCGTCTCCCCTGGGACACGTGCCCCCATCCTTACCTCATACAGGGAGAGAGAGAGAGAGAGAGAGAGAGAGAGAGAGAGAGAGAGAGAGAGAGAGAGAGAGAGAGAGAGAGAGAGAGAGAGGGGTGGAGCGGGCCAGAAAGCACTGATTTAGGGAGACGGAGTATGGAAGAATAGCCCGGGAAAAAAAAGAAAATGGCTATTTGGACTGAGAGTGGTTTATAATTCCCTTTTGCAGACTCAAATATCAAGTTCTCAGTCTATTTTTAGCCTATTCTTTAAGTTTTAAACAGAAAGGAAATAAAGGCATACAGAAGGCTCAATAAGGGAGGGAGGGATGGATGGATGGATGGATGGATGGATGGAGAGAGAGAGAGCAGGACAGATGTATGCTCTGACAGATGGGTTAAAGATTAGATAGTTGGATGGATGGGTTGAAGGATGGCGGTAAAGCTAAATGCAACTTTTTAGACAATGAGTTTGGAAACAATTATATTTCCAGCTTTCTTTTTTCACACTTTTGACTTTCACTTCTTTTTTTTCCACACTTCAGATCTGAAAAGAAAATCCATGCTTTTCCAGGCTTTGTTGGAACTTTCCAGAGAGAGTGTGGTGGGAAGAAAGGAAATGTGTGTGTAAAGGAGAAAGTCTGATTTTATGCAGCAGCTCTGTTGGCCCAGTGATAAGCCACAACGGTCAGTTTTCATAACCAAAAAAAAAATCTAACTTACAGCAGCCAAGCAGCTCAACTTCTAACCATAGAAGATTATCAAATAAAGCTTAAGTGTTGATGTTTCTGGCATTAGGGTCTATCCTGTTAAAAATGAATACAAAATTGAATAGAGACCCACCTATATCATCATCCTTGGAGCTGATGGACCCAGTGGTGCTACTCAGTCCGTCTTCCTCCTCTTCTTCTTCTTCTTCGTCAGAAGTCTCTCCATTTGCAAGTTCATGATCAACACTTGTGTCTTCACTTGTACAGCAGGAGTCATCCTGGTCTGGTGACTCTGACAGCTCAAAGCTTTCTTGAGTATCCTTTTCTTCCTGTTCCTCACTCTGCTCTATCACCTCCTCCTCTATCTGCCTGGGTGCTGCATCCACTTGGTCGTCTCCTTGGCTTAGAGGAGTTGCATCCCGAAGCTGCGGCTGGACATGTTCGCTTGTGCTAAACGGTAATATCAGAGAAACTTTGGGCTTCTTGGCGACGGCTGGGGGCTTTTGTTTGATGGGGGAGCTACGTTCCTTGTTTCCTTCACCGTTTAGCATACGGTAACTCTGCTCTTCGGTTTCCCCGTTGACGGGAGCGCCATCTGGTGTTTCAGCTGTGAAACTGCAGTCCAGTGACAGCTCTTCCAGAAGCTGCGACACGGGTGATGGCGGCGTCTTGAGCAAATCCTGTTCTGGTGAGCCACTCAACGAGGTTAGTACAGTGGGATGACCTTGAGAGTAAGACGACTCCTGGTCCTGATGTTTCAGACCCAAAATGGCTTCCAGACTTGTTTCGATGTTGTCTGGTTTACTGTCGAGTTCATTCTCTGGCCGTCTAACTGAGCGGAGCTGAACACTCTGCAGCGCAAACGGAGTGATCAAGGGCTTGGGCGACTTTGAGGGGCTATTGGAAAGATCTGCCTTAGGAGGACCTTTTGCTGTCTTCTTAGGAGGAGAGGTACACACTGAAGCAAAAGCAGGAAGTGGAGGAGGCGGAGGGGGCCCTATGGCAGGGGGAGGTGGGGGAGGGGGTGGACTCAGGCTCCCATTGAAAGATGAGCTGGTATGGATTAGCATGTCTGGGGACGGTGGAGGAGGGAATTCTGGGGAAGTGGAGTGAGCAGGGAAAGAAGTATCCTGCGGAGGTGGAGGAGTAGAACTTGGAGGGGGAGGGAAGGATGGAGGTGCACTGAGAGGGGTGGTGGGAGCTGAGGAGGAGAACAGCAGTGGCGGAGGTGGTGGAGGGGGACCAGAGCACTTCAGACTGTCTGAGGTGTTGGAGGACAGCGACGTAGAGGAGGATGAGACAGAAACCGAGGAGAGGAGAGACGACTTTCTCTCCGGGACCTTCGGTCTAGGTTTTCCGCCCGACGGAGACATGGACCTGACGAATGCGGGGACCGGCGTTCCAGCTGTGGGGGTGTTGGACTGACTGGAATAGCCGCTGGACGGGGAGGTGAGTCTGTGCACCCGGTCCGGTGACGAGTTGGAGGGTTTGCTCTTTGCAGACACCTCTACCTCCTGAGATGGAGCCCCTTGGGTCTGACCTGCTTTCTGAAACTTTCCTGGATGACTCCCAGCTGTGACCCTATCTGCAGGAGGTGTCTGGACCCTCTGGTCAACTTGGCTACGTGGGTAGTCTGAGTAGTATCCCCAGGACTCGGCATAGTCAGAACGCAAGCTGCTGGTGTCACTGGGGGTGGGCGTGACCCGGCAGAGAGAATACACGCTTGGCATGCCAACGCCGTTGGCGCTGGCTGCAAGCGAGGCAGCAGAGCTTCCTGCACTGATGCTGCTCTGGCTGCGTGACCGCATCACCCAAGGGTCATCATAGTCACTGCTTGGACTGTGCGATGGTGAGGAGGGCGAAGCACCCTTTCCCTTTCCTTCCCTCAGTCCCATCTGTAAGCTTTGTTGCAAGCTAGCAATCAAAGTCTCACTGAGCATACTGCCATTCGGCATATTAGCGCTGCTAATGCCGGCAACGCCTCCGAGGGGCTTCTTTGCTGCAGGCTTGCGTCTCAGAGAGTCTGTGCGAGTCGGGGGAGGCGGGGGCTTCCTGGACTTGCGGAGGGAGATGCTGCGGGAGAGGGAGCGGTCGCTGTAGAGGCTTCCAGAGTCTTCCTCACCGGCCACCTCGCGACACTCGTACATGCTGTGTCTGGAGGCTCGCCCGGCTGTGGCGCCGTGCCCGCTACCGTGACTTCGGGAGCGCAGACCCGAATCCAGGTGCATAGAGGTGTAGTACCCATCGTTATCCTGAGAGTAGAGGGAGCTTGAGTCGGTGGTGGTTCTGGAGGAGTGTTCCAAGCTGCTGTAGAGCTGGTTGATTGGGGTTGAGCAGCTGGAGGTCAGGGTGCGGTGTGGAGTCATCACATTTTCAGGCGTGTCGTAGATCCAATTCTCTTCTGGTAGGCAGGACGGTGGAGTGGGGGCCAGGGTGCTGCGGCTGTGGATGCTGCTGTCTGAGTGACCCGACTCGCTAGCTGGCCTGGCAGGTGTGAGACAAATGTCCTGAGGTGTGTGCGTGGGGGTGGAAGTGGCCAAGGCTGGGCTGTGGCTGAAAGCGGTTGGACTGGACATCGAATGGTCGGTGTTGGTGGAGGAAGCCTGGCTGAGTGCTCGAGACATGGGGTAAGCTGAAACTGACTGACTGGAGGTCTTGAGGCTAATCACTTCGGCCGAGCTAGACAGCGTGGCATTGGGGATGTAGGAAGTGGAATAAGCAGCATGAGGGGAGACGACGCACGCCGTGCTGCCTTTCCACTCAGCAGGGTGCGTCCCCCTCACTTCTTGAGACTTGGGCCTGGGTAAAGAGTTCATCCTCGGAGTATTTCTCATGTGCACCACCGTGTCGTCAACCCGAAGCTTCCCAATCTGCCTCTGAGGCTGATCCTCTGGCTTTCTGGGCGTGCTGCTATAGATGGGATCAGCACTGAGGGACACTCTGGCACCTTGTCGAGGGAGGCTGTGAAAACGGGAGAGGTCGCCGTTAAACAGATGGGGCATCATCACGACCCCCGAGCTGTCGCTGCTGGAGATGGAGATGCTTCCCGTGGAAGAGGAAGCAGATATGCCGGCCATCTGAGCGGCAATCCCCTGTCCTCTCTGCGCCCGGATTCTCCTCATAGACGGGGGGACGATCTTCACTTCCTCCGTCTGGCAGCTCGAGTCTCTGGTCTCTGAATGTCGGAGAGTTGAGTTGACGCTCCCCACTCGGCCCAGAGTGGAGTACTGTCCTGGGATGAACATGGACTGTGGCCGAAGTTCTCCGCCTCGCCCTTTAGCTGCTGTGGGGGTGGGGGGAGAAAAAAAAAAGAAACATGATGGTGAAATATCTTTTCTCCGGTTCAACAGAGCCTTCTTCTCATCGGACCGGACTTTCAGATGAACCGGTCGCAAAACGAGATTACTAATTCGATTTAGCGTAACCTTGTCGCATGCGTT
Source organism: Micropoecilia bifurca (assembly GCA_903067075.1). Classification (NCBI taxonomy): domain Eukaryota; kingdom Metazoa; phylum Chordata; class Actinopteri; order Cyprinodontiformes; family Poeciliidae; genus Micropoecilia; species Micropoecilia bifurca. The sequence continues at coordinate 26,848 of CAEGAF010051874.1, forward strand.
AATAGAATCTGGTCTTTGTCATTAACGAGGAAATGATGATGGGAGACACTCTCCACTACACTTCCTCTCTGAATCTTATTGTAGCTCAGCCTAATAGATTACCGACCACTTCAGCCGCATTAACATTTACACAAAAGACACATGAGCGTGCACTGCAAACATGCTCATCCGAGATCAGAAACCCAAGAACATTCACCGAATGAAGATACAAAAAAAATATACATACTAACCATACTGGCTTGTGCAAAGTCTGAGGCGTGAATGTACAGAGAGAGGATGTCTAATTTAATTTATGGTGGTTTTCCTGTTGATGTTTGTGTTCGCGCACTCACTCCTGCGTACTTTCCTTTCTCCCTCCTCCTTCCGTCTCCACACCACGCATACACCCTCTCCCTTCCTTCGCTAAAAGCTGGACTGACAGCCTGGCTGCTGCTTCTGCTGCAATAGATAGATTAAGCTACATCTCTACTTTGCAGGCAGCTCCAGTGCTAAAGAAGGGAGGGGACACAGCAGCGGGACAATTTCCCCGGAGCGAGCTCTGCCGACACTCAGACGCTGTAGTCAAAGGAGGCACTAACCAGACTTTAAAGCTCCGTTCCGATCTATCCTGATTGATCTTGGTGACCAAAGAAAGAAAGGGGGACATGAAATGCTGCAACCATGTGACAACTGAGGGAAATGTAAACATTAGTCATGCTGCACTGTCAGAGCACCATGTCAGCTTAAAGAGCTTAGTGTCGCTTAACAACCAGGAGAGTAACTAAGGTTAGAGAAGGATATAACCTTTTTATAGGAATGGATCAGATATTGGAGAGTCATTTATGCTGAAGCACAATTTCCAGAAACAAAACACCTAATGTCACTTAAAAAAAAAAAAAAAAAAACTCTATGTAAGCAAAATTATAACCACAAAAAACACTTGAAGCTTCTATGACTGGCTGCAGGCTCAGTTTAACTGGGTGGAGGAGAGCAGAACTCCAACACTGAAATATGAGCAGCTGTAAGGCTTTTGTCAATTACCAGTAACGTAAAATTCATAACCATTGAACGTTTTCACATTTTGTCATTACACCCATGAACCTCAATGGAATATAATGGGATTTTATGTGACAGGCCAACACAAAAAGTCGTGACCAATCTTGAAGGGGAAGAAAATTCCAAAACATTCTCCTTGGACACAATGTTTAACAAAAATCTGAACGGCGTGGTCCACGTTTCCCTTCACTCCCTTCTAAAGAAAATGTAATACAACCAATGACCTTTAGAAGTCACCTAATTGAAAAAAATAGAGTATGTTTTATTTAATCTCAGTATAAATTCAGAGGTTCTGTGTTTTTCAAAGTGGGGAATGAAATAATTCAAGGGGTAAGATGACTATAGCAAGACACACTGTCTCTTTTTATATAAAAAAAGAAAAGATAAACCACCCGGCAAGGCTATGTTGGTTATAAAAAAAAAAAAAGAGAGAGAGAGAGAGAGAGAGAGAGAGAGAGAGAGAGAGTGAGAGAGAGAGAGAGAGAGAGAGAGAGGGGGAGAGAGAGGGAGAGAGAGAGAGAGCTGACAAAGGTTT
>CAEGAF010051904.1:0-25000 GCA_903067075.1 Micropoecilia bifurca
TTTTTTAATCTGCTTGCCAACTGCACGGCTCTTTAGCTCATTGCCAAGAAGTTCCTGTGGGAAGTTTAAGCACAACTCATCATGAATGCCGATGTCATTCAAATTCTGGTCTTTTAAGGATTTGTTTGAGCTTCTTTTCAACTTATGCTGATGATAGATTAAACAATTATGATGAATTTCATAACCCAAATTGGACCTTTATTATTCTGTAGTCACACATAATCAAATGTGCACATTTTGTTTGACTTACTTTCTAATCAGAAATGTTTGTCATCAGATAAACATGGGTTTACTTTCAGACACAAGCCTGGTTTTTAAGTAATATCCATCAATATTTGATCAGGATATTTGATAACCTTTCTTATCCCAATTGGTAGACTTCATTTTCAAAGGAAAAGGTGCCAAGAAACTAGTTTCTACGCACAAGCCTAGATATAAACATTTGGAGCCATTCCCCTGGCTTATTGTTAGCCTCAAGTTTCCTGTGTTTCATACGTCTAAATTTCCAATGGGTCACCCCTGGGTCAGGCTGTTAATTAAAAATCCAGAAGCCATCAAGAATTCATCCGGAGATGAGCTAACATTTACTGGAGCATCTGTGCCACTGTCCACAAGTTTTCCATCATTACGGACTGAAAGGTTGGCGATAAAGTCGGAAGCTCAAGCTGCAACAAGCTTGACTGAAATTGCCATCCATTCACATGAATGACCCAGATGGGTTCTGGAGAAATGGAACATGGTTGGGCAAAATGTAAAATTATTTATAACAAAAAGGAATTAAACCTTAAAGATTTTCAAACATAAGAATGTTGCACCAAGCTGCCAAACATGGAGGAGGTAGCGTCATGCTGTGGGTTTGATTTGCTCGCAGTGATACAGGTGCATTTCTAATGGAGGAGGCATCTTAATGAAGAAGAGAGAAATTTTTCAACTTCACCTTACTATCCATTTTTCAGCGTTGAAACGTGGATACTAAGAGTTTTCCTTCACAAAAACCATGACTGTGTCAGGAAACCAACCAGTTTATATAAATGGTTCCAACTCTGGCAAAGATTATGCCAAACACTGTTTATTGTCTTCATTAAATCAGTGATCGAGGTGTATTTTACTGAAAGATATTTAATTGTAGTGCATATATTTGATCTTGTATAAATAATTTAAATTATGGAAAATCTACAATGAAAAAACGCTAAATTCGTTTTTTTTAATAATTGAGGTTTGTTTGTTTGTTAATTTAAAAAAAAATTAAAAGCCCAAAATTGGTTGAACATTCATACCATGACGAGTATCTATTAACTTCTTATCAGAGCTGTGCATATTGTTTGATTTTTCAACCAATGACGATGTTTTTCATGTCATTACCATGTTTCTTTCTATAAATGCTACAGTGCAGCAGTACATGGGCTGCAGGGACATATGCTCTCTAACTAATTTATTGTGTTTGTTTTCCACTGCCCAGAATACAAGTTGCCATGGAAACTGTTTAATACATTCAGTAACTTTGAAGCTAAAGGGAAAAAGAAAAAAAAAGTTGGACAGTTCAGTGAAACGGAGGATTTTGATGAAATACAGACAGAAAAAGCACAAATCACAAAGACGCAGCTGACATTTTTGGCATTTTTTTTTAATATTGTGGATTAACTTCAGGGTCCCTCACATAATGTTTGGTGCAGTGCTGAAAGTCGGACATGTTACACATAAAATGTGGTGTGAGATATTGTTGTTCATAAAAAGAGTTTGCATAAGTTTGTTTGTGTTGATCTACCACACAAAATCTCAAAATCCAGATTTGTTTGGACTATATAGCCTGTCAAGCACAAAAGGTAAGCTGAGAAAACCTTAATTTCTAACAGTGTCTAGATGAGCTAAACATCAGCACAATTCATCACGTTCAAGTAACATGCATGAATATGGACTGTTTTTATGTCAGTTGTGGTTTCATTGTTGTTGCTATTTAAATAATGACTTTTGAAAGTGTAGAAAACCTTCATTCCTCGTGGGTTTTGGAGATATTTCATCAGTTGCATCTCTGTTCTATAATCATGACAGTCACAGAGCTGCTGCTGAGAAGACAGCTGTGGAAACTGTGATCCTGAATCCTGACTGATAATTTTCTTTAAAAGAAATTAAAGCAAACACGGTTTGTTGTAATATCAAGAAAGAGTCTCACTAGCACCCTGTTCATTTGCCAGTATAGTGCAAACATGTGGACATATTAACAGCATTTTCCATCATTAATTCATTCATTCATTTTCATGTAACCAATAAACAAAACTACAGAGCATTTTTGAGCTTTTAAAACATCACAGCAGTAAAAAAATGGATGAAACAAAAATGTGGACAGAAATCCCAAAAGCCAAAAATCTGTTTTTGTATAACAGGGAAATGCAGATGTAATAAAAAGGGAGGCTAAGCTGACTGAAAGTAAAGTAGATGAGATGAAAAGAGAGAAAGGATGGGAGTGGACGCAGAGATTGATAGGGGAAGCGTGTGTGTGTGTGTGTGTGTGTGTGTGTGCGTGTGTCATCCTCCGTCTGAGTCATCTTTGGTGGAATCACTCTGAACTCCCACAAGGACGACTCATGGTTGAAAAGGTCAAGACTGTCAGTCAGATTCCACAGTCCTGTGTACCTTCCTCACATCTTGCGGTTTTTGCACACACACACACACACACACACACACACACACACACACACACACACACACACACACACACACACACACACACACACATTTGTTTGTTTAGGAAGTGAATGAACAGAAAGTATGTGTGTGTGTACTTGTTTACCTAGCATATTTAGGACCATTTATATTTACTAACCCTCTGAAGATCGACAAGTCTACAGTGGAACACAACCAGGTCCAGATACAGAGGACCTGATTGTTGAATTTTGGTAAGGTTTAAGGTTATAGAAGCAAATGGAAGCAATATAAGTGGAGACAATAGAAAGTCCCTGTAAATATAGAGAAACACAACATTTGTGTGCGTGTGAGATAGCTTGAATGATCACCGGTGGGTGTGAGGAGAAACGTCCCCAGAACTTGAGGCAGACATGAAGGAGATCAGAGCCACAGACATCCAAAGGCCTCCCAGAACATCCAAACCCCAGGAAGATCACCAGGTCCAAAAAATTAAACATAAAAATGATAAATTATTCAACAAGCAGGTTTGCATCATTGCATAAAAAAAACACCTTGATTTTTTTTAAAAAAGTGGTAAAAACCTTGTGAATTAAGTTAAAAATCTAACTGTTCAGATTTTTCTGAGTGCTTTTCACTCTGAACCTCCAGCATTCAGCTTGGAAAAACTCAAGGTCTTAGCTTTCATCTAGATTTATATTACGTCGAATGAAAACACTGGAGATGACCATGAATTCATGACCTACATGATGAGAAGATAAAATGTAGCATCTTATGGTTTATATTCCAAGTATTATCTAACATTTGGGAAGTTTCAAAATCAAAATTGTAATGGTCAACTATCTTATTTACTTCATTTATTAACAGGATGCTTCTTTTGAGTTTGATTTTTTATGTTGGTTAGTTGGTTGGTTGGTTGGTTGGTTGGTTGGTTGGTTGGTTGGATGGATGGATGGATGGATGGATGGATGGATGGATGGATGGATGGATGGATGGATGGATGGATGGATGGATGGATGATTTTCTTTTGAGTTATTTATGTTTCATAGGTCTTGCCATATTCCTTTTATTTCTAAATGGTAATTATTGTTGCTAGGGTATTTCCACATAAGTATTTAATTAATTTCTTAGCTTATGCTTATGTTGTGCTTCTATTTATTTCTCTTTGACTGTTGTCTGTCTTTTTCCGTTTTAGTTTCTAGCTCTGTTAATTGGTCTCCTTCCCCAGTTTCCTGCGTTCCCCTTGCCCCAGGTGAACCACATGTCCTATGGTTAGCTCATCTTTTTCTATTGTCACATTACAGTATTTAAGATTTTTTTGTTCCTTGCTGGATTTCTCGGTCCTATTGCCTATTATTTTGTCTATGCTCTACCTCCTGTTTGTCACGTTCAAGATCTGTTTGTTTCTTCTTCGTTAAAAACTTTAAAGAGGACGACTTGAGTGTCGCCCTGCGACAGACTGGCGACCTGTCCAGGGCGAACTCCACCTCTCACCCGGAACGCCAGCTGGAGATAGGCACCAGCAACTCCCGACCCCGCTAAGGGACAAGGGTGCAAGAAAATGAATGGATGGATGGACTTGAGTGTCTGTCTGTGCGTTGGCTCTGCTTTGACCAGGCACAGCATGACAGTGTGTAGCTGACATTTATTCACATAGCATGTGTGCGAAGTTACAAGGATGCAGACAAGTGTAACTAAATACGAAGGCCCCAACAAGCACTGGCTGCCATGGATACCAAACACGTTGACTAACTACGAGCTTAATCTGAGAAGCCACGATCTTCAGTCCTTCCTTGGTTACAAGGTAGATGATTGGATTTTCAGCTTACATTGAATCCTTCATGTTTTCAGTATGAGAATGTATTTCTAATGGTGGCCCTGATAATATTTCCATCGCTTTCAAACAGAAGTCTGTTTATTACGGCGGAGTAAACACTGAGTACACAGAAATATATTGTTAGCATGTTCTGAGCACGAATCCATCACTTCAACTTGTCATGCAGAACACAGTATATGACTCATTACTATAGGAACTGATCAAAATGATGCTATTATTTGCTAAGAATAAAACAATGTCATTGATGGCTCCAGTGCCAAGCTGAAAGCAAAACGGATACATTCACTAGAGTGAGTATCTTGCAAAGGTATTCAGGTTGCTAAAAAAAACCTGGAAAGAAAAACTGTTGAAAATTGTAAGCAATGCTGTAACTTTTGAACCAATTCATCATGAAAACCTAAAACTTTCTCTTTACCTAACTGTTCGCTGTGGTGCATTTCCAATGTTTTTAGTACAGATATAGAAAATGCATTGTGGTGATTAAAGATCAACCCCTACATCTATATTCTAGAGCAGGGCTGTCAAGCTAATTGGGTCAGATCAGCATCATGAATGTTCTTAAAGGGACGGTTGTTCCAGAATGACCTATTGACAAAACTGATCAAATATTAATAAATAACTAGCTCATTTGATAAGTTCTTCTTAAAATAAAATCATATTGAACATCTTTTAACACCAATCAGTCCCTCCAGGATTTTGCGATTGTTTTCGGGATTTTATTGGAATTAAAATCACTGATTTTGTGGAGCTAACTTAAAAATATCTGTGCTCATTTAGGACTGTAAATGTGACTTCCTGCTATTCCCCACATCAATCAAAGGTCAGAAGTGACTCACTTAAACCCAACGTTTCCAACCATTTCGCAAGTTTATTTGCGATAAACCGGTGGAAAAAATGTGGGAGTTTGTTGATTTTGAGTGAATTTCCAATTGATGTAATTTGACAGTATGCCGTTACAAAACTGCTTTGATTTGATAAAATAATACTTGAGGACAAAACGGTGATCTTAAAGTTCCTATTTATGCGTCCCTCTGGAGTCTCACATAAAAAGCTTTGATCTTAATTTGGACACATATGATCTAGATACTAAAAGAGAAATGCACCTACATTCGTATATTAGGCACCTTTAAGACAAACTTCTTTAAGGTTCCAAGGCAGCCAGGAGAAAAATATCTCCATGTTGTCCATTCACTGGTTGCTCTACTCTGAAGCACCTGCAGGAAACAGTCTTTGATCGCAGCAGGACGAGGTCTGTGTGTCCTGACTAATTAACAGTCCACTGACATCCGAGCAGAGAGTTTGGCAGCTGCTGGGTTGCAGGCAGCTGGATCCTGCCTGCTTCCTATTCTTTCATGTGCATTACCATGGTGATGAGTTGTACTTACACAACACATATTGTATGCAGCAGAGGCGGATAGCTCTTATCGCACTCATTTCTTTTTGTCTGGCCACCTTCAGCTGATCAGTGTCAGTGATGCATCACTTCCTGCTGGTTTACTGTTATGGTGGCTCTCATTTCTCTTCTAAACAGGGGAAACCTTCACCATCACTGACAGGTTAGAGGGTGTAAACTGCTCTTCACACACTTATTCCCCTTTATCATGTAATTATATTAAATCAGGGCTCTATTTAAATTCCTTTAATTACATTATAGAGTATATGTGCACCTTGTAATAAAAACAAAACCAAAGTCAAACAAAATATGTCATCATTTTGAAATTGGTAGAACTACATTTGGTTCTTTATGATCATGTTGCCTTAGTTGTACTGTACAGTACTTTTGACTTGCTCTTTTTTAAAATTCACATTAATCACAGCCTTACCAACGATCTACCATCCCAGGTCAACATTGGACCTTTGGCCACTACAGCATTTTCATTCTCATCTTTTCTTAGCAATCTTTCAGATTCACTTGTCTGTTTAGGAAGAGTTCGTGTTACAAGATCATATTTTCAAGAAGCTTGTTCATTAGAGGGCCAATTTTTGGCTCCAGATACAATGTTAGTCATAGACTTCACTATTCACACAACTTTTACAAAGAACATAGCTTCTGTAGTCACAGATATTATGCAAATTATTGGTCCTCTTTAACTGTTGCTAGTTGAATTAGTGGTATTTTACATTCATTGGCCACTTTATTGGGTGACTATTGGAAAAACTGGGTTACAGGCATTATTCTAAGTCCTATTGAAACATTTTGGACAGATTAAAAACTCTCTCTGAGAATTTGGTCCATATCAACAGCATCACACTGTTTGGCAGATTTCCTTTCTGACATTTTTAAAGCAAATTTCCCATCTGAGCAAGTTTCAATTGAGCTCTATTGGACTGTTGAAGCCAGTGCAAGAAGAGCAACTGCCCCTTCAAGTTGAAAGAACTCAGATGGTCAGACACCTAATTAAGAGCAGCCTGGGAAGAAAATTTGGGAAAAGCACAAGAACTTCCTGTCTGACCTGGAAAAGCCTTGAGATCCCAGAAGGAACCGGAGGAGGTGGCCCAGAGGAAAGGATGCTGATACTTTTACATGTGTTCCTGGTCCATCACACCTGAAAAGGGTTGAATTGCCTCCTCAGTATGTAGTTTAGTTCTCCAGAGTTCTTCTAATAACCTGTTTATTTGGCTCAGGTGCGTCAAAGCAGAAATATTTCAAAATTTAACACTCCTTTACCTGTTAACCCTGCGAGCAGGACTTGATATAATCGTTGTATGAGCAAAAAAATGTGGAGTGCAATCTTTTTATTGCCACATAAATATATAATTACTAATAGGATCAAAGAATTTTTATTTAAGATTTTTCATAGACATTATCCAGTTAAAGCTTCTCTCCAGATGTCAGCAGCAACTGCTCTTTTTGTCAATGTGAGGGCGAAAGTATTGAACATTTATTTGTGGAATGTAGAAGAGTTAAAACTTTAACTCTTCTATAAAAATTTAACTTCATCTCTTAAGCAGATCCCTCTGTATGTTTTTTCTCTCTTCTATAGTATATCCTTCTTCACTTTGAATGTCTATATTTACTCTTTGGTGTTTGTTTTTATTCTTTTATTTTAATATTTGTCATTGTGTCATTGCGTTTATGTTCATGTGTGTGTTTCTGTTATTTTTGAAATAAATATTGAGAAAAAAAAAGGACTTAATATAATCCAATTAAAAAATAACAGACTATTTTAATGACAGAATTCTGCAGCATGTGTGACCTCATCCTTGTTGCCATGTAGGTTGTGGATGTACGTTGAACACAAGACATTACTTGTTGCTCGATCCGGCTGCATTTACAGGCATTCACAGCTTTCGGGCTCCATCTTGTGGTCGTATGAAATCATTACAAGTCCAAGAGACGAGCGTTGCTCCTCCGCCAAGTTGCCTCACACGTCAGAGCGAAACCTGTACTGGTGACTGGACGTGTACTGTCGGCGTCATGCGGTTCCCGGAAGCGCCGAACACAAACATGGACCGGGTGGTGGTGGAAGTCCCGATCAACAACGGTGAGATTTTTTGTTCAGAGTCCCACGCCTGGCGCGTCTCCTCAGGTCTCTAACGCCAACATGTCCAGATCCGCAGTCGCCTCGGCGCACTTGTGCACAGACGCTCCACCTCCTCTGACGCAGTCAAAGTGCTGCTGCAGCCGCTGTGGTGGGACTGGCTGCTTGTTCACACCGAGAGCTTAAACTGCTGTATCTGCGAGTCGCTTTTATACAGAGCATGTCAAGCTGCTGTTGTAAAATCACTTATGTGGTGCTAAGTTAGTAGAGAGGGATCAAATAAAGCTTTTCTGATAGGAATTAAACTTAAGTTTAATGCAAGGAAACGTGGTTTCTGTTTTGTTAGTTTTTTTTGCTGAAGCGCCAAAACTCTGATAGAGTTGTATTTCCTCGTATTTATGATCGTCATATATTATCTGTAGCTACACTTTTAAAATGTCAAGAGTTCTTTATATTGGGTGAGATCAGCATTGTTCTTTGTAAAAACAATAATGCATTTCTTCACAACTCATTCACAAAAATTGATTTATTTCATATGATAAACCAAGACAAAGTAATGTGTAACTCTTATGTAGAAGGAAACAAATACATAATTTAACAATTGCTATTAATAATCCTAAAAGTCCATTATTTATCCAGCTTTTTGGAGTAAAAACCTTGTAGCAACTCATTGCACATTTGTTTGGATTATGTCTCTGCTGTTGCAGCAACTGAATTTTTTTTTTCCTTAAGTTTTTTTTAGACCAGCTATGATGTGTATAGGAACCTGAATTTCCAATCGATACCAGTGATTCTCAACCGGATTTAGGTTTGGACATTTATCCCTGTCAAGTCACACAAGACCTTTTAACAGATTTTCTTCTAGGATTTGCTCTATATTTCGCTCCAACCATCTTGCCATTTACTCTGACTTGTTTCCCTGTCCCTGCAGATGAAAAGCTTCCCTCCAGCATTATGTTTCATAGGGGGATGGTGTGTTCATTGTGTGGCGTTAGCTTCCCAAAACCATTATGGCACTTTGCATTGCATACTCTGACCAAAGGACTTTCTACATGTTAGCTTAGTTCTTTACATGAATTCTGGTGAACTGCAGACAGACTTCGTATGTTTCTAAAATGGTGACTGTAATGCTTGTTATTCTAACTCTCCTTCCTGAAATGTGAACGTCTGGAGAACCTTGAGAACCTGAACATTTCGGCTGCTTCTCCAGTTAATCCTCTTTATGCTGAAAAAAACAAAAACGTAATCTGCCACCGTGATGTTTTGTGGTGGGAATGGTGTTCTGAGAGAATCCACAAAGACACAAAACAAAACCCCTGTCTTTCCAGACGTCTTCCCGTTATTCTACGAGTTCTTCTAATAACTTCTGCTTCTAACTGAAGAGTTTTCTACTTCCTGCCCCTTTCAAAGCGCCCCGAAAGCGTCAGGTGCGTTTCTCGGCGAGGCATGACATCATCCTTCTGAGGGAGGTCATCGCCCAGAACCCGTTCGGTTCTAAAGAGCCAGGTGGGTTTATGTTTCCTTGAAGACACTATTCTGCTGCAAACACAAACGCGTATCTAACTGCAGCCTTTATTTGTTGATATGTAAGCTGTGTTCTGCTGTCGTTTGCTTTGCCAGGGCGGATGTGGGCCCGGGTGGGGGAGATCATCACCGCCACCCTCCAGGAGGAGAGCTTCGAGGTAGATGCCAGGAGATGTCGGGAGAGGACCATGTTGCTGCTGGACTACTACAAGAAACAAGATTTTCCCAGTTTGCGCAGGTTGGTTTACTTTTATACCTGTAGTAAGTGCAATGTTGGACAAGGGAATGTCAAACATGTGTCTTGATATGTTATCAAACTTTTAACACAGGTTTGGAACGGATAAGTTGTATGCCCAAAAGGAAGATTTGCTCCACGAGGTTTTGGAGCTAGAGGCTGAGAAGGGCCTGCTGGTCAGTGGTGATGGTGCAAAATACCAGGTGAGCATCAGTGGAACTGTGTTCAGTAATAAGACATTTTGAACAATTTGCCCTTTTGCCTTGCAGTAAGAAAACGGTCTCAAGTCTCAAGGTGCCCAGGTTCCGAACATCTGGCGTTTTTCCATGTAGAGTTGGAATAATCTGCATGTCTCGGCTCAGGATTTCTCTTTGTTTTTATCCTTTCAGCCTAAAATACTCATTTGAAATGCAGAAATAGTTAGAACTTAAATCAACTAAAATTGATTAAAATCATCACCTTGAACTGTGTCTGTTCTAAATGTAGCTGAGTTGTCATATGTATCCTACATTTAAAAAAAATAGTTTTGTTTGTAAAGCATTTTTTTATCTGTCATGTTCAGGATGAAGAGCCAAGGAATCATCTAATAGAGGAATTAACTCTTTCAGAACCAGACAAGCCTAACATCACACGGCTGCCCCCTATAGGTAATACAGATTCACTGCGCTTTACAGCACATTTTACTTCAGTGGTCAAAGTAAAGGCCTTTATTTTGTACATTAAAAATAATGTTGCAGATATATATAGAGAAGGGTGAAAAATTCAATATGATTCTGTTCAAAAAAATCTGATATAAACATTTCTAGAGCTAGCTGTTTGGCCCACAAAATCAAGTGTTTGTTGACTTCAGCTGAAGCATCTATGTATATATTTTCTTCGTGTTCCTTGGATATTTTTGGAATAATCCCTGCCTGCTCCGTTTCCACCTGTTTCGAACGATTTTCTCGCAGTTACAGAAGCAGAAGAAGAGCGTGAGCACATGGAAGAGCTTTCAGCGGCGCCCACAGCCAAGCGGCCCTGCCAGTGCTGCTGCCAGACCTACTCAGAGATCCTGAGCTTTCTGGAGAAGCGCTCGGAGGCGGAGCAGCGGCTCCGGGAGGAGGAGCTTTCGCTACGTCGAGAAGAGCTGGCGATTCAGAGGAGTGGGATTTCGTTTGCTGAATTTTTTTAAATCTAGCTTTGCTTTAACAGAAATTGGGGTTCAAAGATCTGTCTGTGCTGTTTGAATGAAATCACTCACAGGGCTGAGCAAAGGTCTTAGTGGATCTGAAACAGAATTTAATTCTGATTTAAAATATTAGCTCATTTGTAAATAATCTTACACAGTAAAAATGCCAGTGTTGAATTAACACCCTAAAGTTCTATATGTGTCCAAGTCAGCTGGTGTTAAAGTAACACTTTTGAAAGTGTTAAAAGATTTACACCCACTTTTTGTTAAATTAAAATTGGTCTATAATACTGAAATTGGTTTGAGAAACATTAAACTTTCCATTTCTGTGTATTGTTTTGAATATTTTCCACTGGATTTGATTGATATTGGTACTTAGTGGGTCAATTATTTACTTTTTTAACACATTATGTTTTGTGATCAACACTACACTGGTGTTACTTTTAATATATTTTAACACTAACACCATTGTAATGTTAATGTGACACTCTGTAGTGTTGAATTTAACACCAGCTGACTTGGACACATATAGACACTTTGGGGTGTCTATATGGGTGTCTACACTGACATTTTTACTGTGTAGGTAAAAAACACACACATAGTTAAGTTAAGGCTGAAACCATCGAATCAAATTTAACACATTTCTCAATAAACGGATGTGACAATTTTACCTGTGTTAAAATTCAACATTTTACGCAATGTGCCAAGTAGTGGCTCTGTTCACTTACCACCTCATGCATTGTCACTGAAATTAAAATACATATACTTTGTCAGTAAACGACCGTTTGTCATTCTTCCTTTCAGGTAAGATCGCTCTGGAGAGAGAACGCCTGGAAGCGGAGAGGAAAGAGAGGGAGCGGAGGTTTGAACTGGAGAGCCAGGAGAGGCAGGTCATTTTGGATCTGCTCAAAGATAAAGTGCTGAAAGGCTAAAAGTGAGAAGCTGCCACCTGCAGCACGCCTGGGCAGAGGGTGGGAACCATGGAAGGCGGCGCAAACTGCAGTGAAGAGGAAGAAAGACGGTAAAACTAGAAGTGAGAAGATCGAAGAGAGGAACAGTGAGTCGAGATTAAAAATTAGGGCAGGATTGTTCTGTTGCCATGGCCTCTCTGAACAGAAGTAGTTATTTAGAGTAACTACGTTGCTGTAGGAAGTTCCTCAACTGATAAAATCGAGAGTTTCTGGAGCCTTTTGCATGGATAGATGCGTCCGAGCCACAGCCATTTTCTGACAAACTGTGAGAGAATTTAAATATGATGTAAACCTGAACACACTGTGCTAGCAGACAGAAAACTGTACAGAGTTTCGGTACACACAGTTTTATTTATTAAAACATTAAAGATGGGTTTGTAGACAGACATGTAGCTACTGAGTTAAGGTGAAAGTATATAAGATCTCCTATTTTTTACTTTTAGTGGCAGCCATATTAATCTTAAGACTTCATATTTGTGCTACACTGCTTTGGATAACATGCTGCTAATGTTTATTTCAAATGTTATGCTGATAAAGGAAAGTTACCACCAACTTAAAGAGAATCTTTTCCCCTTTTGTCTCATCACCATTACTAGAACCACACAGGAAAATTCTCTATTGGACCTCAGAGAGTCTATATTTGCAGTAAAATCTCCTCCGGTGTCCCCCAGGATTGTGAGCTTAGTTCCCTGCTGGTTACTCTTTACACCCATCTGCACCATGCAAACATCTACATTACTACTGTAAACCTCCATTTCTTTCTTCAATTCCTTACATCCATTCAGACATCCATCTATAATCTTAATTCAATTCAGTTTAATTCATAACATGTCATCTCAAGGTTGCAAAAAAGCCATTTTAATCGATCCGAGTGATCAAATAGGCCAGTCCATTTCGATTCATTATTCAAATTAGTTTAAAAACTTTTCTATCTTAAGAAACCTAATAGATTGCATCTAGTCATTGACTTGCAGCAATCTTTTTTTTTAAATTAATTTTAATAAAAAGATTTAATTTTTTTTTAAATAATCTTATTATAAAGTGACAAGAAAATATATTTATTGAAGAGATACAAAGAAGGGCAGGGAAGCTAAAAAAAACAGTGTAAGATTTACCCCTAAGTCTTTGCCTTTTAGGAACACAAAGGAATTTCTCGAGCTCACCAAAAATACTGGGTCCTTTCCGAACAGCACCAATAAACACAAGCTTGAATAAACAGTGGAGTTTTGTCACTCCAGCAGATGGCAGTAGCGCAGTTAAACCTATGAAAGAACACGAGAAAGAAGAACAAGAGAAAGAATTGGAGCTCTCTGATTGGCTCTCTTGAACGTCACTGTTTGCGTCATCCAATGAACGTCTTCCTGGGGGGCGGTGCTATTACCGCAGCTGAAAGAATGCTGCGTAGTGAACAGATTTCAGGTCTCAAAACGGAGTTTAGTTTCAGTCGGAACTTTACTGGATGTGTCTTTATCTGAGTTATCGTTCAGATTCAGTCCAGTCAGCTGTTAAAACAGCTGAAAGCCTCACTCGCCGCATGAAAACACTCAGTTTACCGTTTATAGCTCGCCGTTGGTTCTGCCTTTTTGTCTCTTCTCCCTCGAGCGCTTCACCTCTATCTCCACGTGACGTGGGAAACATGTGGCCTTTGTGTTTTTTAGTTTACACGCAGAGCTGAGGACACGCACTGTGGGTTTCCTCACATCCACAGGGGACTTTTTTTTGTTTTAAATTCTTTCGGTTTGCGTTTGGGGTCAAACCTCAACACATTTCTCATATTTGCCAAAGCAGAGCAGGAATGCCCATCAGGCGACTTGGAGGTCACAGGTCCCTGCTTCCTTACTCTCAGACCTCCAAGCTGTCGTATGGTTACACAAAGATGAACATCTCAAGAAGCGACTATCGGGTTTTTTCTGCCAACTCTACCACCGCCTGCACCGAGCTGGCCAAGAGGATAACAGAGTAAGTCCAGTTCTTTATGAACGCGGTTAAGAATAAAACAGAGTGTATAATTTTATCAATATACAAAGGAGCATTATGTACATAGCATGGCAACGCTATAACTATGTTTTATTGCTAACAGTGGGGAAAGAAGTATGGTGGATTTCCAGGTAAATGTCCTGAATTAGAGGACACAGCGTTCGCTCTAGTTACTGCATGTTTGCTTTCCTGTGCCTGTCAAAGGTTTTGCCCTTACAAACAAGGCATTTGGTTTCTAACTAGTGTGAAAAAGCGTGAAAATAAGAAAGTGTTCAGGTCTGAATGAACATGGAGAAAAGCATTTGCTTCCAGACTAGAGTTCCACGAAATACTATGTGCACAGAATCGGGTAAGTTGTGTTTTTGAGGAGGATTAATGTAACAGTACAAAACTCTGCCAGTCCAGAAATGCTAAACACACCTCAGATATGAATGTTTAATAAAATAAAAAATCAACTTTTGGCTTTCTTATGATAATATCTGTTGGGAAACTTATGTATAAAATCATTATCCGGCACATTTAAAATGTTCCAATTCCAGGTTATTTATTAAAGTGGGAATAATAAACCGACAACTCAAAAAGTTCAAATAAACATTTCTGAGATGTAAAAACAACTGTGGTTCATCAACCTCTGCCTCCAACTGTTCAGAGAAACATCCCTCCCTCCTGTCCTCTGACTGTATTATTCCTGTGTATCTGAAATGCACAGAACATGTTGTTATTCCACCGGTTTACATACCAAACATGCCAAAAGAAAGTGGGAGGTTTTGCTTTCGACACATTTCACAAATGAACAATGACAAATATTTCTGATTTCTCAGTGTTTAACCAGCTGATCACCAGTCAAAGCCAATCTATGGACTGTTTTGACTACCGACTGGCGCACTGCTATTTCTACCTGATCTAGATCTTGAATCTGATTTATTTAATCTTTTACTTTGTTTATGGATCAGCATTTGTTCTTCAGACTTCTAAGTCATTGTGTGTCACTCTATGCAAATAAAAAAATTATCTTACACCCTCACCCATAATGCTGACCTGAAGCCAGTCTACCAATTGGTAATGCACACCTTGGTATTGTTAATAACCTTGTTAGGTTTCTTTGTAGAAATGTCACCTTTCTGTTGATGTCTCTGAAAAACACTTATTTCTCTTAGAAAACAGTTTAATCATCAAAATGTCTGATTTGTGTTTATTTTAATCCTTTCTTTTGACAGGCGCCTGGGTGTGGAGCTGGGCAGGTCGGTAGTTTATCAGGAGTCAAACACAGGTAAGGCTTTGCTGTGTCCAGATAACTGCTGACCCTCTATAAGGACTTTATCGCATCTCAACCCACAGTGATTTATTTTTTCTTTTCTGCAGAGACTCGAGTAGAGGTAAAGGAATCTGTCCGAGGGCAAGACATTTTTATTATTCAGACCATTCCAAGGTAATTTTAGACTTTTAATCGTGCAACTACAGACTTTTATATTAAAACTGAATTATTGAGCTTATTTAATGAGCAACAAAAGAAACTGAATAAATTACGGAAGGACACTCAGGAGAAGAATACAAAAAAAATTATGGACAAAAAAAGTGCAAACTTGTTGAATTCTTGTGGGATGTACCAGAATATAAAAATGATCCGATCTGGACTGGAGCTGCCAAATATGTCAAAAAGCAAACTTCATAACTTACCATCTCATTACTTACTCACCTGCATTATTTGGTACAGTATTATAGTCCAAGTGGCCGACATGCATGCGTTGCATATTGATAATAAATCTGGCCAGTTGGATGGATTGTGACCATCCTTAATGTTCACACCTGAAGTATGCTTAATAGCTAACCTGTGCTGTTGATATTGTTATTGTAAAAATAGCATATTATTGGGAAAATATATGTAGGTAAATACTTTTAGGAACTGCAAGTTACTAAATCGTATTTGTTTCCCTTTGTTAATTTAACTAGCCAGAAAGCAGATATCATGCTGCTCAGCTTTTATTTGTGACTCTCAACCAGAGATTTAACCCTGGCTTTGATTTTTCAGGGACGTCAACACAGCCGTCATGGAGCTGCTGGTGATGGCTTACGCTCTGAAGACGTCGTGTGCCAAGAACATCATTGGGGTCATTCCCTACTTTCCCTACAGCAAGCAGTGCAAGATGAGGAAGAGAGGATCCATCGTCTGCAAGCTGCTGGCTTCCATGTTGGCTAAAGCCGGTGAGCCAGAGCTGCACATTTATGACTGGGAAGCCAGTCACTGTTGGTTTGCACAGCTGTGAACCAAGCTAAGTGATTCCCACTAATTACTTTATTAATGTTTGTGTTCATGCCCTAAAAACTAATTTTAAATATAATAAATCAAATTTCGATACATTTTTGTGACTTCCTTTGATGTCAGAGGTATCAGTCCAACATCCGAAGCGATGAACTCCAAACGTTTATCACTGCTGTCGACATGTGACTGTGTGCAGCTTTTGCATAGCTCAGAATAGCTCAGTTTTCACAAAGCAAACCACTATGTTTTAGCCACAAACTACGACTCAGTCACATTTCATAGCTTAACCTACTTTTTGCAGTATTTCGAAGCAGCAGAAAACATGATGTCTGTGCAGTCTGGAAATAATTCTTATTTCTTGGGCGACTGTGGCTCTGTGGATAGAGTAGTCGTCTTGCGATCGGAAGGTTGTAGGTTCAATTCCAGCTTCCTCCTGCCACATGTCGATGTGCCCCTGGGCAAGGCACCCAACCCCAAGTTGCCCACCGAGCTGCGTATCGGTGTATAAATGTGTGAACGTTTGTGAGTGCGAATGGGTGAATGTGGCTCTAGTGCAAAGCGCTTTAAGTGGTCAGAAATGATCGGCTAAAGCACTATATAAGTTCAGTCCATTTACCATTTACCAATAAAGGTTATTTGATCGTAGAAAAGTAGTTTCATGATTATATTACCCAAAGCTTGCGAACAATTTATAGATTCTTGAATGTGCATCCCTCCTTCAAAAGAATTACTGTAATTTCCAGACTATAAGCCTCTACTTTTTTCAGGCGTTTTGAACACTGCAGTGCGGCTGACGGACCTCTGTAGATTTCTTTGCTATTGTCATTTTGCTCTGAAGCTCCTGAACTGAAGTCTTATATTCCGTTGCAGGACTGACTCATATCATCACTATGGATCTTCACCAGAAGGAGATCCAGGGATTCTTTAACTTCCCCATTGACAACCTCCGAGCTTCTCCTTTTCTCATCCAGTACATCCAAGAAGAGGTACATCATTCTGAAGGCCCAAAATATTAAACTGTTCATTTTTCTCTCAGAATCTTAGTCTTACATTAAAGACTATAGTATTTCACCTTTTTATTTCTGAGGATACACTCATATTTTCTGTCTCTCTTAATAGATCCCAGACTACAGGAATGCTGTCATTGTTGCAAAGTCTCCGTCTGCTGCCAAACGGTAACAAGAAACTCAGCTTAATAATAATAATAATTCAAATGGTTTGCCATTTAGGTGGCCTGAGTCATTATGCAAAAAGACTTTTCTACCTTTCTATAATGTCATTCCTTCATCATGTATGTTATGTCTATGTATAATGTATGCTACAATGTGTTTTTATGCTAATTTGCCTGATAAGCCCAGAGAAATAAAGCTGTTTCTTTTTGTTTTATTCACATGGAAACCTTTTGAATGGTAAAATCATCTTTGAATTTGGGTTTTGGCTGTGAACTAGGAATTGCAGATGTAATTTCTGTCCTATATTCCAATGAAACACTTCAGCATAAGGCCTTAATCTTTCTTTTGCTTTAACTCTTCTTTGCAGGCATCTTTTTCTTTGCCAACTCCTTTTTTCAACCTTTGGCTCGTCTGATTGAAGGTTTCTGTAGCCATTGTTGTTTCCTTTTGACTCCTCCATGTCTGCCTGTTTATCTCTTTCAGGGCCCAAGCTTACGCTGAGAGGCTGCGACTCGGCCTGGCAGTGATGCATGGGGAGGCGCAGCATTCCGAGTCGGACATGGCAGACGGCCGACATTCCCCCCCGCTGTCCCGGACCACAGCAGGACACACAGGCCTGGAGCTGCCATGTAAGACGGATGAAACACTATGTCAAATAAACTTACTTTAGTCAAATTTGAGAATTACTGAATGACAGTCGGTCAGTGTAGGAGCACGAACTGAGCTTGTTCCGACTCAGACCAGTAACTTATCCGTTTCTCAGTGATGATGCCGAAGGAGAAGCCGCCCATCACCGTCGTCGGAGACGTAGGAGGGAGAATCGCCATCATTGTGGTAAGCTTGGCAAAGAACATAAAAAGCATTGTTATATGCGTTATGAGAAATGTAACTAATCTGGGATTTTATGAACTTTACATTAATCTGTGCTGTACTTTATTTCTCTTGTGCTGCTGGTTTTACTCTAGGAAATGTCTCATAGAGTTGAAATATCAGGATATTACAGTCTGTTGCAGCCTTCTACTGTCTATTTCTTTCTTTTTTCTCCAGACAGTTAGAAAATGTATCTGTGATGTAAAACATGTCTTTGCTCTCTAACATGTGACCTCTTCCCCAGGATGACATCATAGATGATGTGGATGACTTTGTTGCAGCAGCAGAAAGCCTGAAGGAGAGAGGAGCGTACAAGATCTACATCATGGCTACACATGGGCTGCTGTCTGCAGAAGCTCCCAGACTGATAGAAGAGTCTGCTATAGATGAGGTAAAGATCTCATGTGAAGATTTGACAGTGAAAGAAAATATTTTGGATAACTGAACATTTATGGAGAACATTTTATGACGAGACACAAACCAAGCAAAGCTCTTCTGACAGCTATTTTACAGGAATGTTGAAATGAAAAGTACCGATTGTGATGTTTTTGATTTATTACTCCATACTGATAAAATATGTAGCATTAGATTTACTGACATTTAGTTTCTTCAGCTGTTCATAAAAGAATATATAGATATATAAATATATATATATATATTGACATTATTCTATGTATTTTTTTGTTTAGTTAAACATGACGGCCACATTGTTATGTTTATTTACAATCTCATTATTGTTGAAGAATTAAAACAGGAGACACGACAAATGACAGTATTTGTATTTATAGCAGAAGTACATATGACTTTAATAATACAGGTATGGAAATGCTTTATTAGTGAATAAATAAATATATTACACAAGGTCAAGAGGCACAACACGTTGAATTTTTTAAATAATAAGTATACATCATAATATTCAATTATAGCAGCATTTTAGGGTAAACAATTAAATAAAACATAAATGAGTGAATATCAACCCAAACAATTTACTGATTATCTCAACCAAAGTCACTTCTAGTCATTTCATATGTTAATATGCTTCAATCGGTTAATTTCGAATATGCATTTACAAGTTAAACTTTATTCCATAAATGGTTAGAAATAGTTGGTTTTGAAATATTCTTGCATTTTTAAATAAACATTTGTAGGCTTCGAGTGTGTAATGATGATCATTTTGGGTTATTACCACATTTACTTAGAAATAAATCACAATCTACTTAACAGTTTAGCAAATCATTTATCGACTGATTTGAATTGCGGCATCTCTGAGCCTCCATATTTTGCTCCAACACACATTCAGGTGGTCGTGACCAACACAGTTCCTCACGAGGTGCAGAAGCTGCAGTGTCCGAAGATCAAAACCGTGGATGTGAGTCTGATCCTGGCTGAGGCCATCCGCCGCATCCACAACGGAGAGTCCATGTCCTACCTGTTCCGCAACATCACTGTGGACGACTGAGGCGACACGAAGAGACGTTTACATTCCAGCACATTTTCACTCGCGCAGACTCAGGGCAGATCTCTGCATCGGTCTGTTCTTCCTGTCTAGCTTGCTGATAAATCTGTCGGTTTTATTTACCGAATGTCAAACACGAGGCAAGAACAATAAAGTTCATGCTCAATATTACTACAGGGTCCTCACTATTTTTTTTTTTTCCTCTACAATGCAACTTGTAGCAAATAAAACTTACTCTTCAGAAGTGTTGTCTTTTTTTGTCACTTGTTTTTCTCTAGCCTAAAGTGGCACGTCTGACTTTATCGGCTGTAAATACATACGTGACGGCACAAGCGAAGCGTGGCTACATTTCAGGAACAAGAACTACTTCAGTTTGCTGCCTTCACACCTGAACATGAAACTTTTAGTCATGCTTTCAGTCAGGAACCAGAAACCAAATGTGTCCAGCTAGAATGGTTAATAACCGTCATAAAGGTTAATCTCTACCAAACATCAGTTTTTTATTAATTATGCTGTATGGCTGCTCTATGTTTGACACTGCAACATTTTAAAGTAATTAAAATGCTGTACATTTAGGAGACAATTTTGATTTCTATTTTTTTTTTTTCAGATTCTAGATGTGTCAAACCACTGAAAACATGCAAATCATCTTACTGCTCTGTATTTATTCATGGCCATAAGTTCCTGTGTCAATTTGCTTGTACTATGCAGTGTTTTACATTGGTTCACAGGACCATAAATGGCTCAGTGTAAATGCAGACATGTGACAGTCAATGAGAGAAGCAGAAGACGTTTGAAACTCAGACTGCAGCTGTGCAAATGGACCAAGTCCTGCTTTCTCTGGGCTTTCTTGCACCTGTAGACTTTGTGTCCCAAACCCTGAACTTGTTCCAAACGCCTCAGGGTGATTTTACTCCGCTGAGGAGCTTTGACCAAGTCCAGGGGCAGAGACTTCATCTGAGATTACCCCAAAAAAAAAAAAAAACGCCTGAAGATCTCGAAGTAAAGTCTCCTTTACACGATAAAACACAGATGCTCTGGGAGTTACTCTGAAATCCTGAGTTTATCTGAGATCTAAGCTATGTAAGCGCGTAACAAAATATAAAAACCCACACACCTGCGTGACTCTGAAGCTGTCGGGCCTCCTTCCTTTTGCAACTGAGCGAGCGCACTGCGGAAGAATGTTTAAATGTGGACTGAAAGAGGAACTGGCCGCTCAACGTTAACCGAGCCACTTCCTCAAATTAAAACAGGAAACTTGGTGCAGTTTAATCTGATGGACTGGAGGAGAAGGAGGGAGGTGGGGCGGCGGCGGGGGGAGGGGGGACCCAAACCTGAGCAGTAACAACTGTCTCTCCTCCCCAGGTAGCAATCAGAGGAACCAGGCTTCGCCATTTGAGGAACTGCACACTGACCTTTTTTGTCAGCTGGCCAACATGGAGAACAGCTGAATTGTTCAGTATTCAAATGCAGCCCTGAGAGGAAGATTCATTTGGTTTGTTCAGTTTTAAACTCTCTTCCCCCTCAGGCAGTGAGGCTGTGAAGTTAGTGTGAAAACTTATCAAAGTTGTGTCTTTCAGAAGAAGAGATATTTTCAGAGGTTGTGCAGAAAAAAACAGCGTGAGTTCAGACGCGTAGGAGCTGAAGGGAGACACCTGCACTGGATGATCTGCCTCATAGACCCTAAATCTGCCAGTCAGCCTTGACGCAGATGTATGCCGATAAGATCAGAAAACTTTTTGCTGCTTGGTTAATGAAAGGTGCTTGTGTTAAAATAATAGCTTACAATTCTTATGCTTGTTTCAACTAGCTCAGAAACCTGTGATCAGGCCAGAAATCTGGGCCTGAACATCTTCAGGGTCAAAGGACTAATATCCCAACAAGATCTTGAGAAACTGATGCGTTTATTCAAAGTGTAACAGCCTTTACAGGCCTGCCTGAAAGGTCAGACAGCTGCAGTTGATCCAGAACGCTGCTGCTTACGTTCGCACTAAAACCAAGAAAGTAGAAAAGTCCTTACATTGGCTCCCTGCAGCTCAGTCAATAGATTTTAAAATACTTCTGTTAGTTTATAAATCACTGAATAGATTAGCATCAAATACATTAAAGACCTGCTGTCGTATCAACCCTTCATTCCACTCAGGCCTTCTGCTTCAAGTCTGCATCCTCAGAATCAGACACAAACCTGGAGAAGCAGCATTTCAATGCTCGAGTAACCTTGAATAAGCTTCCAGAAAACTGCAAAACTGCTGCAACCCTGAAGTTCTTTAATGACTCGAGTCTAAAAGCCATCAGTTTTAGAGTTGTCCTTAACACTAACTGGAATGTGGATTCATTCGGCTCTGGATCACAACTTTTCATTGTTTCTCCATATTCTGGTGCTGCAATGTTTCTTTTTTTGCTTCATTTGTAAATTGGATTACATTTTATCAATGCACTACATCATTTTATCAAGGCACTGCCTTGTTGCCTTGTTTCTATAGAAACAGATAGAAACAGAGTACAAGAGAGAAATACATTGAAGAAATAGGAGAAGGTGTGAAAAGCATCAATAAGCAGAAGCAGAAATTGGTACAAAACCATAAATAGTTGAAACAATTAAACAGCGAAACAGTAAAAAGAAAAAACTAGCAGAAGCAGAAATTAGTACAAAGCCAGAAATAGTTGAAGAAGTGAAACACAGCAAAACCAAAAGCATAAAGGATCAGAAGAAGCAGAACATTTTTGATATATTAATTGCTAAAAGTGATTAAGATGTTTGAAATGTTTTAAAATGTTTTCACATTTAATTTTTACTTTTAATAATGTTTCTCTAATCTTTTTATTTCTGTTTTCTTTTCCATTTTACGTTGTCTAAAGCACTTTGAAATGCCTTGCTGCTGAAATGTGCTATACAAATAAAATTTGATTGATTGATTAAAGATTACAGTGGTGCAGTTGGTAGAGCTGTTGCTTTGCAGCAAGAAGGTTCTGGGTTCAATTCCTGGGCTGGGTCTTTCTGCATGGAGTTTGCTTGTTCTCCCTGTGCATGCGTGGGTTTTCTCTGGGAACTCCGGTTTCGTCCCACAGTCCAAAACCATGACTGTCAGGTTAATTGGCCTCTCCAAATTGCCCCAAGGTCAAAGGGTCCATAAAGAAACTTTACTGAGCCTCCTGGCAAAGTCTAATAGAGGTGTTGTTTTTCCAGGAATGTCCTTGGTAGCATTCAGCTTCGCAACTACATGGATACAGGAAGGGGTGAGGAAGGAAGAGCATTGTGTTTACACATCTTCAAGGTCGAAAAAATTATAAATTTCAATCTACCCTAAAGTCTCTCCGATACATCTCAGTTCCCAATCATCCAAATTAGTTTTGTCGTTCCACTGAGCCGAAACTAGCAACTTCTCCTAAATCGATTCCAACTCGTTAGTGAGTTTTAGATTCCTCGTCTCTGTCCACACCAACAGTCTGAGTATGTCCGCTGTTGCCTATCTCTGTGGTAAACATATTTTTTCATATGTAATATTATATATATTTTTTTATTTGTTAAGGAGTTGAGATGTGTGACTCATTGACAAATAATTTTCTTCTGTATTATAATGTTCTGTTAGGAGAACTAAGCACCAGATAAACCGTTTGCTCTGAACATTGATTTATTAAAGTTGAATAATACCAGGGCAGCGCATAATATAATAAAATCAACACTTTTAGTCCTTAATCAACAACCGCCTCCCTCTCAAAAGTGTTTTTGTATAAGCAGAAAATGCCTCCTAACTTAAAGGAACAGTGACACTACAACAGCACTAATGAACACCTAACAATAATTTTTAATAATTATAGATGAATTATTATTAATCTATAATTTGATCAAAATTTGATACCTGGAACAACAGTATAACATAAATTGATATAAACAGATGGCCATGAGCAAAACCCAAAAGTGTATCTACCCCTCATCAAAACATAACACCTAAAAGAATTTCCACAGAGGCCTAAAGTAGGCCCTCCGAGTAGTATATATATATGTGTGTGTGTGTGTGTTTTAGTATATATATATATTTTTTTATTTTTTTTACCATTGTGGGGCAAAAGGGAAAGTAACCCCAAGAAATGTATTTAAAAAAAAAAAGAGAATTATGCATTTATGTTTTTCACCAGCAGATGGCAGCAAGTTCCAACACTGGGCGCTTGATTCAGTGGAGCATGAAGTTTGTGTGCCAGGGATCAGTGCAGTGGACATTAACCAGCTGTTTTGAGTCACCTTCACAACGAAATGCAAACAGGGATGAAAAGGGATCCATGTTTGGCAACACAGATGTGGTTAGTATTGACATTTTTAGCATAGATTTTGGCTCACTGACAGAAACCGAAGAGCTGTAGCTGATAGTTACTGTGCTTGAGAAAACCAATACCTGCAGTGTTAATGTATAAATGGAGTTCAGAGACAGACGTTCATCTCCACAATATCGCTCCCTTCTTCCTTCTGGGAGAGCTTGGTTTTATCTCATTATGTTGCTCAAAAATATGAAAGTACTGTTTCATAATTTACTGGAGAATCCTCAAATGTAAGAGTTTATCATTTACAAATAATTGTAGCCTTCATACAAGGTACTTTTTTTGCACATATGAAGCTAATTTGTTTCTTTTCAGCATATTTTATTCCAGCATCAACTTGAATCAATATATTTTTTTATCATTTCATGTTTTATTTCCCTCCATCTCCACTCAGGCACATTAAAACCACCTCACACAAATAATCCAACATATTTTTATTCCACATTTATGTACAATACATTTGTAAATTTCTACAACATTGATAGTTAACAATGAACATTTGTGATGGTGCCTTACTTTAAGAAAAACAAAACACAATTGAAAAGTGCATTCATGTTTATAACAGTATTTCACCACGTTTCACTTAACTCTCAATAGAAAACGACGTTTTGAATTTAGAAATTGTAAACACGATGTGCTACATGTCAGTTGCACAATTACAAAAAAAAAAAAGCATTTACATAAAACAGACGCTTATGCACAACAGACACCGGTTAAACACTCTGCCAGTATAAACAGTCTCCAGGCTGCAGCATGAACATTTTCAGCATCATTATTCGACACGTGAATCCCATAAATTGATCTAAACACCAGCAGCAGCAGCAGCAGGTCACTAACAAGCAGCAACACATGGAGTTAGTTCATCATCTCCTCTCGGGTATAAGTCAGTGTCTCTTTGTCCGGGGTTAAGTGTTGGACGTTTATATGGACTGAAGTCTCCAGAGTTTGTCCTTTCTTTCCCCTCTTCTTCTGTCCAGCAGAACTGAATCGGTACCGTCTCCAGGAGCTGCGTCTCTGTGCGTCAGCCCCTCCTTACGATAGGACGCAGCTGTTGGTCTTATTCATCGGTGGCCGGAAGTCGGGGCCCTTGGGGA
>CAEGAF010051904.1:30000-48324 GCA_903067075.1 Micropoecilia bifurca
ACAAAGTGAAATTTATTTTAAGTCAGATTTCATATATGAAGCGTTTTTATAACAACTTCATTGTGCTTTAAAATGGCTCCATGTGGAAAACGCATAACGTTGCTTCTTTAATTGAAAAATCGGCATTTTGAGAAAACTGCAAACATTTACGAATATGAAGTAGTTAATCTGCACTTCCTGCCACTTTTGCCTGTTTACCTTATCTGAGCTGAATGACTTGATTTTTATTTTATTTTTAATGCTGTGTTGGTTACAGAGACTTTATAATCCATTTAAATTATTGTTTAGTTTATTTTGGATATTGAAATATTTTCCACTTCTGGTGTTAAATGTTCTTTAGAAATTAAAGTTTTTTTAACTTTGAGGATGTGTTCTTGCATTCATATGTTGAATTTCAAAGTGTGCATATTGTTATCTCAATACTTCCTGGGACGGTTTGTGGCTCAGATGTTGAGCGTTTCTATTTTCTCCCCTCAGGAGGAAAGAGGAACAGCTTTTCGACGTGCAAAGCGAAGGCAGCATCATCGGGTCCTCTGCTTGAGATGGAGGCCTGTTAGATTCCATGAAGACCCAAAACTCTCCGGTTCTCAGCGGGACGCCCTCCTTTCT
The DNA here is from genome assembly GCA_903067075.1 of Micropoecilia bifurca. Lineage (NCBI taxonomy): Eukaryota > Metazoa > Chordata > Actinopteri > Cyprinodontiformes > Poeciliidae > Micropoecilia > Micropoecilia bifurca. The sequence continues at coordinate 30,610 of CAEGAF010051904.1, forward strand.
CCTCCCCCTCCTTCTCCTCCTCCTCCTCCTCCTCCACCTTCACCTCCGCCACACCGGGACAGATTTAGCTCCTCCCTCGCCTCCTGAAGGCGCCTCTGCTCCGGAGACTGAACTGAACGAGACAATCAGGAATTTTAGCGGGAGCGCCGTCGCACCAAACCCTCCGTCTGTCTTCTGCACTGAAAACCCGCAGCACAGACTCCTCCTCCTCCTCCTCCTCCTCCTCCTCCTCCTCCTCCTCTTCCTCCTCCTCCTCCTCCTCCTCCTCCTCCTCCTCCTCTTCCTGATCCTCCTCCTCCACCGGCACTAACTTATTCTAACTTATTTGTCACCTGTCCGTTTTTGTATAGTCCATCTCGCTCGCCCCTCCCTCTCACTGGAAACGTTTTGGGGACCAAACGCCTCTTTGTCTTTGTTGTTTGGACCGACTGCACTAAGGAAGACGGAGGGATTTCATCTCGTCTCGCCAAACGTCCGAACCAAGTCGATGCGAAGAAAAAAAAACGGATCATTTCAACTCTCTCTCTCTCTTTGCTTTATTTAGACTGAATTTTCTTTTGAATGCTTTTGTTTTTGTATCTCGTTTCATCTTCTCGGTGTATATTTTAGTGATTTTTTGTTTTGTTTGTTATTTTTTATAGTGGTATATATGAAAATAAGCTTTTGGACGCAAGAAAGCCATTTTTCTTGTTGGAGCGTCTTGCAGAAAATCGAAACTTGCGGCTTCTTTTGATAACTATTTGTAACAAATAGTGACTTTGGGGTCGGCTCGGATGTAACATAAACGCTCGGTATGTGTACTTTTTAAAAACTGTCAGGATATGTTGGATTTTTCTGGATATTTTTGCAGGCCTCATCAGGATTTTATTGCTTGGAAACACGACAAATGAAGCAGATATATATATTTACTCCAGCACTTGACAGTCTTTCTTTTATTGCAATGGACCTTTTTGTCTTTTCTCTCTCTGGTAGCTAATAGTGTGGTCTTTTTAGCCATGTTGTTTATTCCATCTCTGTAACATTTTTTAATTTTATTTTGATGCTCTATTTTTAGTATTACTTGACAAATTAATTTTTTTATTATTATTTTAATATTTCGGGTCACTGTTGTCTTGGAGGAGCATTTTACCTCCCAGGAAGTCATATTTGAATTGTTTCAACATGTTTTTTGTTCTTTTTTAAAATAAAAAGGCACCATTGTCTCATCTGATGAGTCGTGTGGTGAGCAGACCTGAAACCTTAACGTGCTTTAAAGCTCGAAAACAGAGAGCAACAAAAACAACATTAATGTACAGAGTGTGTATAAATCTGAAGGTTGATTAAAGGATAGACATTAAAAATCTGAATGTTGTGTTTGGATCTGATCCGGTGTAATTCTGATGAAATGGCGCCATCTTCTGGTCAAAATATAACCATATATTTGGTGATGTACTAAAAAAATGTTTGTATTCAGTTTTATTTACAAATATATATAAAAAAGTGGAATAATGTGCTTGCAGGCTGTAATCTAGACCAGTTTGTTTGAATTGCTCATTTTATCAAAGCGCTTTGTGATTAAAATGTTTTCAGAACAGCAAACAAACATTACATTTAGTCAAATATCTTCAAAGCCAAGAGTAATTCTCATAATATATTGAATTAATACAGAAATTAATCAGCGTTCCAGTAACAAATCAATCAATCGGCTTTGCACATCTGAATTTTTAACCTCAACTTAAAGAAACTGCGTTTCGGCTGTTTAGTTTTCTGAATGTTTGTTCCAGATTTGTGGTTCTGGATTGGCTGCAGCTTTCTGATTTTTTTTTTAAATGCAGATCTGTTGGAGTAAAGATAAACCCATGGATGAGTTTCTCTAGATCTTGAAGGAAACCCTAGAAATGCTCTGCAGGTCATAGAAGGTTGACTTTGTAACTGTCTTTATGTGACTCTGAAGGTTCAAACCCAGATCCTGGTTTCCAACTGTAGTGACTGAATCTAGATCTATAACTCTAGATCTTTCTCTTCGGGTTCAAAGATAATCACTTAATTTTGTTTCTGTTCAGCTGCAGAAGGTTTTGGCGCAAAGTTCCAGTCCGGTTTCACCGGATCATAAAACAATTTGCCACACCTGGATCTGTTTTTGGAGGAAAAGTTTTAGTCTTTGGTCCAAACCAGTGGAAAATTATCGTCACATGTGGAACCAACCAGAACCTTTAGTCTCACTGGTTTCCTTCTTTTACTCAGTTTTTGTGAAATATGCAGTTTTTTTTGGTGTGTTTTTTTCCACATTTGTCAGCTGATAGCTGCTGGTTTGCATCCAAGGGTCAAAGGTGAAAAATTCTGATAGTTTCTGCATGTTTTATATGGTTGCAACTAACGATTATTTGATTGATTGTTGCAACGATTAATCTGATTAAAAAATGGTGACATTCTGCAGATATCTGACCACTATACGCCTTTTTTAGAATACAATATTAGATATAAACAAACAAGCAAATAATTCTAGTCTTTTTAAATAGAAAAGGACTACAGGTGTATTCTCTTTCAGAATAAAAGCATGAGGTTTTATGTTTTGCACCTGTGACCATTTTGATCCTTTGCAGCTTTTCTGGAAAGCTGCAAAGGATCAGTGGTTCAAATTTATTTAATTTTTGTCAGATTTCCTGTAACTGACAAGATGACTGCTTTCTCATATTTTTACATCCTGGCCTTTGGTCTCTACTTTGACATTTGAAAGTGTTCGGTTCAGTTTTCCTTCAGGTTCTGTTTGTAGACATCGACATGTTTTATTTTCATGAAGCTGAAATTTAAGATTTTGTACTTCCTTCCAGAACTCAGTGGAAACAAATCTGTGTGTGGAAAAACTCCAGAGCATCAGGATTCCTGAAGATCCACGTCAAAATTCTCGACCAGAATCCCTAAATTTGCTTTCTCCCGACTGTTTGTGTAACTATGGAGATTCCCAGCAGATGTTTCAGTGGTCGGGTTCTGTTGGTTCGCTGCAACACTTCAGAGGAGCCGCAGCAAACAGAACCGGGACGGCAGGCAGAACTACTGGGAAATCCTCCTAACGACTCCGTAGACGTATTGATCTCAGCCTGATGCTGCTTTTGTTGATGTTTGTTTCTGTTAACAGGCAAATAAAAACTTTGGACTTTGTTTTTAACCAAACTCTGCATCTGGAAAAAGTTCGCAGTGTGAAAACACAAAAACTTACTGAAGAGTTTTGGTCAAATTTCTAATGCAAATATCTTAAAACACTTGAAATAAGATGAAACTAAATTATAAGCAACATATTTTTCTTGTTTAAATGAATGACTCAATCATATTTTGCTTCCACTGGCAGATTATTTCACTTAAAAAAGGAAAAATGTTTTGTTAAAGTGAAATAATAGGTAGAATTTTGAAGGGTAAAATTTGTGAACCTACAGGCAGTGCTATAAAGTACGTAAGGAAGCATCAATTTTATTATTTATTCATTAACTGTTGCATTTGTGTGGCATGAATGCTGCCTCATCTCAGCTTGATGAATTTAACTGACAGCCAATCAGAAAGAGGAGCACAGTAAAAATATTCCAATAAATTATTTTGCCCAATATTTTAATAATAATGACTGAAAACAGGTTAGATTTTGTGATAAATTTTATTCTTTTGCATTTCCCCCCTCCAGTTCTGTGAGGCTCCTCTAGCGCCGCCTGGAGGCCCCATTTTGAAAAACACTGGGTTGAACTATTTCAGCTCAGAATTGATTCTGGATCATAAATTAGCTCAGTAATCAGTCATCCAGTTGTTTTATGTTTCTTTAAATAAATCACATCCAGTTGTTTTTAAGCGTGAGTTTAATCAGGTCTGATGTTCTGGATGTTAACGACCTGAGAGCCACTTTTCTGTTCCCATCCGTTCTGCCTGGAGGCGCCGCTGCTCCGGTTCTGATCCGATCACTTGTTGTACTTGTAGAATCCCTGCAGCGACTTCTTGCCCAGTTTCCCCTCGGCGACCAGCTTGTTGAGCAGATCGCTGGGAGCGAACAGCGGGTTGTCGGGTTCCTTCTCGCGCCAGCCTGACCATCCAGGAGGAAGAGGATCATTTAGATCCAGATTATTGATCAACCAGTTTATCTAACGTCACCTGACTAATGATTCACCAATAAGCCGCCATTTTATTAAAAACCTGAGTTTTCTCATGTATGAAGATTATGAGGATCTTCCCATAATAATGGCCTAAATTCTCATATGCCGAATTAAAATAAATATCTACTGAATTTTAACATTATTTTGTGCCAGCTGTATTTAAATACTGACTGAATAAACAGAAAACTGTGGTTTTCTCATTTCATTAAGCAGACATATTTATAAAATATAACAAAACAGGAATCTCTTTTATTGCCGGATAGAAAAATAAAAGATGAAAATAATGAAATATGTGAAACACCTTATTATCCATGACCAGAGATGTTCATAGCTACTTGTCTACGGTGGCTTTTAAAGCAGGCGCCATCTTTAACTCTATTAATCTGGCTCAGTAAAGGAGCAGCGCCCTCTGCTGGGCGGTGGCCAAACTACAACAGTAACATTTATAGGCCGTATCAGTAAATACTCACCGTCCGTGATGAACTTTATGGTGTCCAGTCCCACGTAGTCGCTGAGCTCAAACGGTCCCATCGGATAACCGGCGCCCAGCTTCATGCCGAGGTCGATGTCTTCTTTGGACCCGTGGCCTGCAGAAGGAAACTGTTGTGAAACCATGGCAACCGTTTCACCGGCGAGGCAGACGGAGACGCACCTCTCTCATGCAGCCGCAGGGCCTCCATCATGTAGGGAACCAGCAGCCGGTTCACGATGAACCCAGGTGTGTCCTGGACAAACAAGGCAGGGATTCAGAGTCCAGAACCGTCCTCGTCAGTCGGGCCGCCCTCAACTGGTCCACCTCACCTTGCAGCACACCGGAGTTTTTCCGAGCGCTTTGGTGAAGTTCAGGAGAGACTCGGACGTCTCTGGGCTGGTCGACGATGTCGCGACGACCTGCGGGAGATCGAGACTTTACCGACTTTCAAGCGTCCAAAACGTCATCCAGGAAACAAGAAGCAGGAAAAGATCCGAGGCAACAGGCTGGGAAACTGGTCCAACGTTCAGGTAGGACGCAGAACCAGGATGCAGGATTTATTGGCATCAACATCGATATCGGCCAAAGTTGTTCACCTTTCAAAGGGGCTGTAGCCTCATCAAAAACAAACCTGATTCTTTCATAAATGTTTCAGAAAACCATAGCAGCCATTCAGCTGTGCAAAACGCCAGGGTGAACCTAGCCCCGCCTTCAAGCTGCAGTTCCTCCCCCATTCAACTCCTCCAGACTAGCCAGCAGCAATTAGCAAACACCTGGTGGAACTCGCTATAGGAGCTACTTCTCTGAGAAATGCTGGTAAAAACGACGACGTTAAAGGGTTAATAGAGGAGCCATGTTTAAGGCAGAGCTGGAGTTTTTAAAGAGACAGAGGCCCAATTTCAAGGTCTTAATTAAGAAAGTGACATTTCTTTTAAAGTCATATTGATACATACAGATTTGTATAACAACTGAAGGTAACAACTTGATTATGCTATAAAATGGCACCACATGCCTCTAAATCACATAATACTTTGTGTTTTTTAACAACTCTTCTTGTTCCTAGATGTGAACTGATCTGGTTAGGTTGCGTTTAGAGGTAAAAGCAGCTCCAGTTCCAGCCTGCTCATCGGTTCGGTTCTGATCTAAAACCAGTCAGGTCTGCGTGTGACCCACCTCTACCAGTTTCATCATGGGAACAGGGTTGAAGAAGTGGAGGCCTCCGCACCGGTCCGGCCTGCTGGTGGCGCCGGCCATGTCACTGATGGGCAGCGAGGACGTGTTGCTGGCGAAGATGGTGTGTCTGCAACAGAAGGTACCGGAAAATTATTTCTACAACAACCAAGAACTCATCGGCTCACAATTTAACATTTAGATGGAAGTCAGTTTGAAGGCCTTCCATTAACGTGCTAATCCTTAAGCACTAATCCCAAATATGCAATGCAAGCCCACCATGGGTGAAGAACACATGAGCATTTTTATCAGTTAACAAAGGTGAAAATGTAAACATTTCTGTTCGACTTAACATCAACAGAGCTGATCTGGTGATTATTTCTTGGATTAACTGACAAATAGCAAAATGTGCTTAAAAGTTTTACAAAACTTGAACCAGGTGAAGCTAAAGCTCGAGGAATTCTGAGTTTTTTAAATACAAAATGCATATATTTGGTAGTTTTTGGCTTAATTACTGCCGTGTTCTCTCAGCAAAAGGCCGTTTTCTGGGTCTGTGTACTCCAGTTATTACTGAATTGGTGACAATCAGATTAATCGTTGGAGCCCAGTTTTAGCCTCGCTGTGAGCAGGAAGGCTTCTGTGAAAAATATTTTTGTTTCCATGGAGAAACTTTGAAAAAGTATGACTATAATCTAAGTAAACATCGAGAGCAAACAAAACCCAGACCTGAAAGCCAGAGAAACATTTCCGACATGTTAACCGGGCGGTGGCTCTTACTCGGGCGCCATCTTGTCCAGGAAACCAAACAGGTCCTGTTTGATCTTCATATTCTCCACGATGGCTTCCACCACCAGGTCTGAGGAGGTGACGGCGGCCGCAGGGTTCGTGTTGGTCATCACGTTCTGCATCACCTTGCGGATGAAGTCGTCGCCGGACTGAGGAGAAACCAGGATGTTCTCTGTGAAACGCTCATCGCCCGTTTGTTCCTCAGAGGATCCGCAGTGCCTCACCTGCGGGTCGTCAGAAAACTTCTTCTTCACCACTCTCTTCAGGCTGCTCTGGATTCCCGCCATCGCTTTCTTCAAGATGTCGTCCGTCATGTCCACCAGTGTCACCGAGTGGCCGGTGGTTGCAGCAACCTCCAGGGAGAAAACAGAAACGCATCAGGCTGCGGAGGGATTCGTTTGGCTCCCGTTGGGTTTTCATGTGAGCAGGTTTTAAAATCGTAGCGATCTGGTCAAAACACCAGATTCACTTTCAGACTCTCATCCTCCTTGGTCTGTTTGTTAAAAGTACAAACTGAACTGTTCACTAAAAGGTTGGGGACGACTGCACTACAGGTTTAGAGCAGATGGAGGTCAGAGTTCAAATATGGAACCTGGAGAAACGCAGCATTGAAGCGTTGATGGAGAGACAAACAGATGGAAAGGTCTGCCTCGATATCAAAATGTGTTGGACGATAAAATGTACCAGGAGTTATCGCGATAAACGATAATATTGTTGTTTTGAGACCATTATCAATCAATAAACTTTGAATTCCACCTAACATTTAACACCCAAATCGGTTAGACATTTTAAATATTAAGCAATTGTATTTTTGGAATGTCAAATTGCTCAAATATATGGTTAATGGAAACATTAACCATTAACTGAAACTGTCTTTTAGCATAAGAACATCAACTTTAAAATCAATAAACTTTCATTTCTATTGAACATTTTACACTGGAACTGGAAGACATTTTAAATATCTGAAACAAACAAACAAAAAACAATAAATAACATTAATTATGAAGTCTCTAAACAAAACTGTCTTCACAAAAAGGGCTATCTGAGACTTATATCATCCAGTTTAAATGGAATGGAAATGCAAATGGAAATGATTGAGCTTCCTCCAGTTCACTGTATTTATTTTAACAAGACAGAAAATGAAGTTGGTGGTAAACATCAGTTGGCCATAGAAAAAGGCGGCGAGCTGATTGTGATTATATAGTGATGTCATTCAATCAACATAGCTAGTTTAATCTTTAACATAGCAAATATATATTTTTACTGCAGGAAACAGGCCGTTTCTCAATATGCGTTCTTGTCTGTGATCTCCGACAGCAGCCCAAGTTCTGTTCCAATTGCTTATAAAATAGATATTTTATAAGCAAATCAGACTCAGGTGGCAAACAAGACTCAAGCTTCACTGGTAACAGAAGACTAAAAAAAGTAATTTGAGGTGATAAATTGTTTTCTATTAAGCTTTTTTCAATCAGTAATAAAAAAAAACTCCCGATAATTTGAAGGTGTTTCTACTTAGAAATTACTTTTCCTTAATTATGTATATTTGATATATGTTAATATTTGTCCCAATTATAAAATTGTCCAGTCCCAATTGTTAATTTATTGAAATTTATTGAAAATTTCCAAAATTTATTTGAAAATCATTTCAATACTAATTTATTGAAATTTACGGAAGTCGAGTGACGTCATCAAGAAGGCCAATTGGTGAACTAGTCCTTGTGAACTCTAAGAACTGGACTTTGGGTTCAGTACTTGGCAAGAACTCAAGAACGTTCTTGTGTTCTTGAGTATTGAGAAACGGCCCAAATCACACATGGATCATATCAACTGGAAACTGAAACGTCACTTTGAATCAAAACTTGAAACATACCGAACCAGAGAAAAGTCAAGCTGGTGGCTAAAGTCGCTCCAGCAGCCCGTGGCCCCTATACGTTAAATAAATACAATAAATAACCCAAAACTACACAGCAGTGGCTCCCAATGAGTTGTTGGCAGCAGTTGGCAGCGGTAAAATTACACATTAAACTAAAATTCAGAACATTAATAATGATAATACTTTCAAAACATGGCGAGATTTACACATGAAATGATACAATTTGATAAAATTAATCTAAAATCGAATAGTAGAGCAGAAAACACGGAGCCGATACCAAACATACCGCAGATGACAGATGGTAACAGAAAAGGGGACGAGCTCTGGTTACCGGTTGCTATGGTAACAAAGTCAAAAGCGGTGACCGATTATTTGCCAGTAAACAAAGTGGATGCGCGCGCAACCTAACTGCAGCAAGTATGGGAGGGGGGGGGAGGTTTTGAAAAGCTCACTGGTTACCATGGTTACCGCATTTATCTCAAGTGTTAGCTAGCTGACGACTAGCTAGTCGTCAGCTAGCTGACGACTAGCTAGGTTATTTTCTATCAAATCGACATTAGTGAATAAGTTACGTCTTAACTATCCACTAAATCAAATGCAGTCGATAACCTTCATTTAATCAGGTGATCTGAATAAATCAGGATTAAATGCAGGCGAGTCGATACATGACAAGAGAAAATGGCTCAAACGTCAGTGGCGTCATCATTATCAATACTTTTTTTTAGCGTAATTTATGTTTTTCTTGCAAATGACAAACAAAATACAATCATTTCTTCCTATTTTGATCACTATTAGGAAGCTGCATCTATCATAAATTAACAATGCAGCGGGTTGGACCGAGGCAGAGCTGCGCTAATAAAAATACCGGCAAATCCGTCCTACTCTGTGGTAATGCGCATGCGCACATCGACGTAGTCAGAACACTGGCAACGCAGATTACCTCTAATTGTAAACCCGATTTACAATTAGAGGTTTTAATAGCCTAATTGTGAATAGAATAAATAAGCATATATTTCAATAAATATAAAAATATATAAACACAAAAGTAACTGGGGTGTTAAGGAAGCAAACAAACTAGCAATTAATAGCTAAATTAATTAGGCAAATAAGTAAATAGATTTTTGATCAACTTCACATCTATTAACAAAATACTAAACAGGTACTTGACAAACGGATGGATGGATGGATGGATGGATGGATGGATGGATGGATGGATGGATGGATGGATGGATGTTGTTCTCTGGTGTTGTATCAACCCGCCACCACTAGAGGGAGCAGCTTCATTTCACTGTCTCTATATCTGCTTCCGTTGAGCTCAGGTGAGAAGGAGCCGAACAGTTTTATGAGCCTCTTTTAAGGTGAATGGACGAATATTATCGTCATATAAAAGTTCTGTTAACCCCTTTGGGCTCCATCTAAACTAAATGGATTATAAACAGAGGTAAGTTCTGTAGGGATCTTGCTCAAATTATAAGAATGCATCGTTTTATCTGAAGGAACTGACCAACTCATCTTCTGAATCAGACATATTGAAACGGGGAAACATTTAAAACATGCAGGGCATTGAGGACCAGGGCTGGGAAACACTGATCTACAGACTTTATGATGAAAAACAAAGTGAACATTTAGGCCAGTTTGATTGTTTATTGGTACATCCAAGTTTAACAGCCACCAGTTTCCACAACTCCAGGAAGATCCCAAGATTCAGCGCATTGGCTGTGAAATGTTCATCATATTAAAGTTTTGAACAGGCAAATGCCAGAACGACCTAAAACAGCAACAAGATCAGAAACTCAGATTTCTTCAACCAGCAGGTGGAGGAACTAGAAACAAGCAATTCCCTGGAAAGCTTCCATCATGCGTCCCTTACTTGTGCGATTCCTGCTCCCATCTGACCTCCTCCGATGATCGTCACGTTTTTGATCACAACATTCCTGACAGCCGAAGAAGAGAAGCTCCTCTGGATCTGGTGCGTGAAAAAAGCCATGTTGGAGGAAAATAACCTAAAGAAACAGGCTCTAAAATCTGCAGAACCCAAACTGGGTGAAGGGTCGACCGCAGCCTCCTTCTTCACCTTCAACGCTTCCAGATTCAGCGGACAAACCGACTGGAAAAAGAGCCACCGCCATCTAGTGGACGGTTTCTGGAACACCATCAAAACAGGATTCTTTCTGTGCGATGTCTGTGTTTCAGTCTAAATCCAATGGAGAAACGATAGTTTACACCTTTAATCCATGGAAAAGAGATTATTACAAACAGCATATTTTATATTTTTATGAATATTAAAGCTTAGCTGCATGTCAGGAACCGGAGAGAGATCAATGTTTAAGCATCAGCTGTTTATACCTGCTTATCCTTCCAGAATAGTGTTTTTTTTATTACTTTTTAAGTATTAATATTCTTACTCCATAATATTTGGGATAATTTCAGACCCTGATCTGAGAGGCTGCAGGTCTAAAAAGCAGCTAAACTTATTTTCCAGTGGCTTTTCTGCCAAAATACAAACTATTAACAAGTTCATAGGGATAATGAACTTGTTAATCTGCATTCTAATTGCAATTTGACAAATTAGATACATAATACAGCAGCATAAATTGATATAAAAAGCCCCCCAAATATTCTGCATAATTGATTGAATTATAAAATCACGGAAACAGAAATATTTTAACATCATCGGTTTTCTTTTTCCTCCCCTCATCTTTACTCAAACAGAATAGGAAAAAAGTTCAGAAATGTAACAAGCATAACAGTGACAACTGCACACTGGAACTTTTCCCAACAAGATTCGCATTTTAATACCTGTTATATCTTTTATATACATTATATGTCATTTCACATCAAAAATAACTTTAGTAAATGTTCACATACATCAGCAGATACAAATTGCACTTGTGCCAATAAAGCTTTTTTGATTAAAAATAATAATATTTTGTTCCTGTCAAAGGAAGTCTGCATCCAAAAGATTCTAAAAAATGACCAAGAAAACATTATTTCTCCTCAAAATAATATGACAATAATCAGGTAATAGACAATAATAGTCAGGTATTCAAGTCGCTTTCATTTTATGAGGCAGAAAATAAACATTTTTCTCCATATTAAAATAACTGACCATAAAACAATAAAATCTTCATCTGGTATCTTATAAAATCAGCCAAAAATAAAAATTTACCTTTTAAAGGGAAATAAATATAAGTGCTAAACAAATTAATACTGTTCTTATAAATTAACACATGAAATTACCTAAAAATGAAATACAAGATTTTTAAAGTCAAATACATTTTGACTAATTAGAGAAATATTCTTAAAATTAAAAGATAAGATGTTGAGAAAGAGACACTCTTTGGTTTGAATTCTCTCCCAGAGTCTCTCCAGGAGACCTGAGAAGCATCTTTAGGTCGCAGCAGCCGCTCTAGCTGAGTGCGTCGCAGCCGACGCAGGCCTGACCGAGGGCTGAATGAGGCCTCACCGCAGGCCGACACAGGCCTCACTGCGGGCTGAGCAGGCCTCACTGCGGCCGCTCACACACAGGGCGAAGGGGCAGGGAGCCAGAGTCAGGCCGAAGCGGCCGTGCAGCGACGGAGCAGGCGCCCCGTCTGGGAGCCGGAAGGTGCATCCCTGCAGCAGACCGCTGACGGTCAGGAACAGCTCCATCTTGGCCAGCTGTTCACCCATACAAACCCGGCGACCTGCATGCAAAAGGGATTTACTTACTTGTGTTTATTTCTGTTAATTTGGTGATTATGGCTTAAAAAAAAATTAAGATTTGAACCAGAATATTACAAAAGACAAAGAATGAAAGGTGATTCCACATTTGCTTGGTTTTCTGATGATGTTGGAGCAGCTTTGTCAGGTATTATGTTTTTTTACTAGATTTTTGTTCATGTTTTTGTTTGGTTGAATGGTTGCATGTTTGGACAATTATTTCCTCTGGCCATTATGATGTGTAACCATGGTAACCGAGTATTGTTTTTACAACTGGTAGAAGCTGATTAGCATCTCAAAAAGTCAAATTATTCCTGAACTTTGACCCCAAATCCCAGAGAAGTTTAAAGAAGGCTTTGTGGATCCAGAGACAGAAGGAAGAAGATGAAACTGTCTCTCGACAGAGATGTGAAGAGGAGAGGTCAAAGCAAAGGAGGTGGATTAGCAGGGCTAGCAAACAACTGATGGTGTCATTTAGGAAGTGTTACTGTGGAATATCATCCCTGCTGAGCGGAAATTTAGCTGTTAGCTTGTTATAACACTCTTTAGTCAGAGGCCTTTAAGATTTGATGCAACACTGAAAGCTACTGGAGATCCTTCCTGCTCACAGCATCACCATCTACAACTCTTTGAAGATTCTTGGATAAAACGTTTGGATAGTAGACTCTTAACATTAAAACATTAAACATATAACATTAAACATATAACATATCGAGATTTTCAGAGGTTCATTATTGTTAAGTCATAATCATCACAATAACAGGAATAAATAAACTTTCTGAACTAAACTGACAGAGCATCGTACCGATTCCAAACGGTATGAAGGACTCTCTCCTCAGCAGCTTCCCCTCTCCATCCAGGAAGCGGGTCGGGTTGAAGGCGTCCGGATCGTCCCACATACTGGGGTCTCTGTGGACAGCGTACAGGTTGGGCATAATGACCGTTCCTTTGGGAATGGTGAACCCCCGGAACGCTGGGAAACAGATAAAACCCATCAGAAAACACGCTCCATCGCAGAATATCCTCTGGTTGTCCCCGGTACCCGGGGTTGCCCCTGGTTACCTGTGGTCTCTGACACCATGTGAGGAATGCTGAGAGGAACCACCGCCGTCAGTCTCTGCACCTCCATGATGGCGGCTTCAGTAAAAGGCAAACTTCCTCTGTCAGTCAAAGATGGAGGGCGGCGTCGGCCCACCACTCTGTCGATCTCCGCTTGGACCTGGTCTGGGATCCACACAGAGGGATGCAAGCGTCAGTCGTCATGGAAACCGGCTAAGGCTCAACACACAAGCGTGCCTGGTTAAAGTGACACCAACGAAAACGCTGATGTGTCAGTCTGCATCAGTGAGAAGTGGTTAAATGTTTACTGAGCCAGGCTGACTAGAATCAGGAAGTGGAGGAGACATGGCAACCCGCCGCCGGTTTTCAATTCCTTCTTTCACTATTGAGACGTAGAGATTTTACATCTAGAAACCTGAAATTTGTGATAAATTCACAAACTTAATAACCACGAACTGAAAAGTTTTCTGGTGAGGCTTAAAAGGAAAACAACACAAATCTGAAATGTGCGGCATGTATTTCTGTTAGACTCCCTTTACTCTGACACCCCTAAATGAAATCCAGTCATACCAACCTAAATAGTTTACTGGTTTGTGATGTAATGCATCTTTCCTCTGAAGCCTCAGAGGTTTGCTAATGAACTCAAAATTATTTGCAGAAAATTCCCTTATGCACGACTTTTTATCTGAAATATTTATAAGAAAATGCAGCTTGGGAAGCAGGAAAACTAAAGCACAAAGCTACGTGACATGCTAATGACTGGCACTGATGGCTGAACCCCAAAGAGTGGCGATAAGGAAGCTCCTGCAGTAGAATATAAGGAAACTCCTGCAGTAGAATATAAGGAAACTCCTGCAGTAGAATATAAGGAAGCTCCAGCAGTAAAATGCTTAGTTAATCCTTATTAACTTATATTTGGTGTTTGAACCATTGAAATAGGCAATTATAACTGATTTACAGGGTATCTCATGAACGCATGGATTTCAGGTATTTTTGAGCATTTGTTGTTTATGTAATATGCTGTGATATTCTGTTATATATTTTTTATCAAAAACATACCTGGTTCCATAAAGGTTAAATAGCAATAAATTAAATAATGTCCCGTGGTAGATGGGGGTTGAATCAAACAGCTGGTGGATTTAGTTGGCTTTAATTGAACTCTGGTAGGTTTGAGTGCTGCACAGTGGCTCAGTTGGTAGAGCTGTTGCCTTGCAGCAAGAAGGTTCTGGGTTCGATTCCCGGCCCTGGTCTTTCTGCATGGAGTCTCCATGTTCTCCCTGTTCATGGTGGGTTTTCTCCAGGTACTCTGGTTTCCTCCCACAATCCAAAAACATGACTGTCAGGTTAATTGGTCTCTCCAAATTGCTCCTAGGTGTGAGTGTGTGTGCATGGTGGTGTGTCCTGTGTGTCTCTGTGTTGACAGACTGACCACCCGTCCAGGTGACCCGTCCAGGTGACCCCACCTCTCACCTGGAATGTTAGCTGGAGAGGCAGCAGCTCCTCCTGACCCACTGAGGGACCAGGGTGTAAAGAAAATGGATGGACAGTTTGAAGAAATGGCCGATGGTCTTTAGAAAAAGATAAAACTAATTTTCCAACCACTGAAATCTGACTTAATTTTTATCTCCATTTCATGGAGGAGGAAAATGTGCTCAGTGTCTTCAGAGGTTTTCGTGTCGTTTCCTTGAGTGGTTCTTGGCACAGCGCCCCACAGCCGAGGAGGGGAACTCACTGTTATTCAAACGGTTTGGTTGGCTTAACTCAGTGAGCGAGAAATAAAACCTCAGCAGCTGAAAATGTAACAAATGTGGCAACATTGGTCACCAACTGAACCGAACCTACAGCCCCATCGGCTCTCAGGCGGCGCCGTTACCTTGGATATCAGGGTACAGGGCCAGGTAGAGCAGAACCCACAGAACTGAATTGGTGGTGGTGTCGGTCCCGGCGATGAAGAGGTCTCCGATGATGTAGAAGAGGTAGTCCTCTGTGAAGCTGCTGTCTTGCTCTCCTGCGGCCTGCTGAGCCAGCATCTCCATCAGGTACATGTCAGTCAGGTCTCTGGGGTTGTCCGGATCCAAAGTGTTTCTGTGGCTCTCGATGATCTTCTTCAGGAACACCGTGATGTCTCTCTCCACCCGCCGCAGCTCCCCGAACGCCCCGAAGGGCAGGTGGTAGAGAAACGGGAAGATGTTGATGAGCACCGCCGGGCTGTTAATGCAGATCTCCAACCCGCGCGACATCAGGTCCAGGATGCCGCGGAACTCTGGGTCGTCGTGATGGAAGCGCTGACCCAGGATCAGGGAGCAGATGACGTTGGACACGGCGTTGCCGATCAGCCTGGAGGGGTCGACGCCGCGGGCGCCGCCGCGCTCGGCGTTCAGCCTCAGCAGCTCCGTTGTGACGGCGGCCACGCCCTGCTGAATGCACGGCTCCAGACTCAGCCGACCCAGGCCGAAGTTCCTCAGGGTGGCGTGGCAGAACCTACGCTGCTTTCTCCAGACCAGCCCGTAGGGGGCGAACACGATCCCTGAAACACAGACAGGCCTGTCACAAAGACACATTCTGCTGGACATTAAATTGTCCCTAAGTTATTACAATAAACCTCTCTAGCTCTCGGTGAAGGCAGATGCTTTTTCCTCTGCTCCTTCCTGACCCACCTTTGCCCTGATTTGCTCTGTTTTGGTGCTGCTTTTGGAGCCTCTGTTTCTGAAACTGTAAGTTATGGATCAGGTCAACTTGTCTCTCAATGTAATTGATCAAATGTTCTCAATGAGAAGACTGGGAAAAGAAGAGCCCATCTATCCTGCAGAGACATACCCAGAGGGATACATTCTGGACTCTTAAGATGTTATAAAAAAATTATGTCGGTGAGTGAGAAGCAGAACCACCGCAGCTGAAAATGAAACATGTCTTCCTTTGTCCCTGGAAGATGTGGAGGATCTGTATTTATTTGGACTCATGATAACCGGATTCCTGCTGTTTGGAGTTAGCAGACACCTGGAATATCGATCAATTTGGAAGACGTCAGCAGCTGTGGACCCTGGAGCTCACCAGCAGGAAGGAATCTATCCTGGAAAAGTTGCTATAGCTACGTAACTTTTGACCTTTTTCTGTTGTTATTCCTAAATATATGATTTTGGATTTTAACAGGAATGCTGCATATTTCTGGGAGATTACAGTTTTTGAGAGGAAATTGACAAAATGAATCAAAGAAGTGGTGAGAAAACATGTTTCTTTTAATTGAAACAGTCCAAACTGTAGCTGACATGCATTAGTAAAGTAAATAAAGTGAACCAAGTTCCTGCTCTGAATAGTTTGATGCCTTTTTAACCTGAACATCTGAAGGAATCACTCTAAGCCTGATGACCTGGTGAAGCAAGCAATGAGTGAGAAAGGTGACAGTTGGATGTTACGATATTTGCAGATGAATATCGATTTTTTTTTTTTCTAGGAAAGAAAATATTGATATATATCGCGATATCGATGTTATTATACAGCCCTACTCAACAGGCGAGGGCGCACTTTTTCCGTCTATAATCAAGACATTTGAGTGACTTGAAACCATTCCTCCCTCCCGGACCCCCATCCGGCTAGGGCAGCAGCCCCCCCACAACCCCCCATAGCTCCACGCCTGGAAGAAAGCCTCGGTGACAGGAAGTTGAATATAATTTTGTTCATCATTCCCTCACCTTTCCGTTTGGTGAGTATGGAGATAGTGGGAACATCTGGCCGGTCTGAAAACACATCTGGATGGTTCGACAGCGCGTCCTTCACCACCTCATAGCCGTTCAGAACGACGATCAGCTGATCGCCCACAAACAGGCTGTAGATGTTCCCGTAAACTCCGGCCTGGGACGTCAAGGCCTCCATGACGCCGACGTTCCGGCCGGAGGTCCGTCCGAACCTCCGCCTGATGAAGGGAGGCAGCAGGAGGCCGCCGAAGTTCCCGACCACCGGCCACGGCCGCGGGCCTGGCGGGATGTTCCCGTAGACTCCGCGCTGCTTCTGATAAAAGCGAACCAGATAAAAAACCACGAAGAAGAGCAGCAACGGCAACATCATGTTTGGAGGAGACAGAGCGGAGCTGCTGAGGTCCGCCGGCCATGACAGTGAGGCCGACATGCTGCCGGACAGCTGACATTATTTACTCCGTAACAACAACGCGCTCTTCCGGGTGGAGCTGTTGCTGCGTTCCTATTGGCTGGCTCCGCTCTAAGCGTGCTCTGATTGGAGGAATTCGGAAATGCGGTCGATGTTGTGTTTTTCCATTTCCGTCTTTCAAGACTTGCTGCTCATACACAAGGACCTTGTTTTTAACCTGTGTTGTATAAAGTACTGAAATCTCAGAGTCAAGTAAAAGTTTAGGTTCCTCTTCAAAATATGACTTTGGTAAAAGCCCAAGTCACTGACTGAAATGTTACTTCAGTTAAAGTCTTAAAGTATCTGAATTTTCTTGTATGGAAATTACTGTAAAAATGGATGTACTCAAGTAATGTAATGAAAAGTATAAGTAAAAAGTAAAACAAGGCAAATGCAGTTTGAAT
>CAEGAF010051911.1:0-19919 GCA_903067075.1 Micropoecilia bifurca
GTGTGTGTGTGTGTGTGTGTGTGTGTGTGTGTGTGTGTGTGTGTGTGTGTGTGTGTGTGTGTGTGTGTGTATGTGTGTGTGTGTGTGTGTGTGTGTTGGTATGTGAGAAGAATGAAAGAGCCCATTTTCTTGTGTAATCCCAGGCCTGAGTCCATTTCCACCCTGACAGGAGGAAGATTAACTTGGTTAGGCTCAGAACTACTCAAGCACGCCAAATTAAATTAATGGAACAAATTTCCCCCATAATTAAGATGAAAATACGTGTCAGTTGTAACCTTGCCGAACACTAATTATGTACAAATGATTTATCATCTGTTTCATTCTGAAAAGCAATGGGCTCACCTCTCTGATAGTCCTTGCTGGCTGTTCAGAGATTGCTCCTGATTAACAGTGACAGATTCGACTGCGGAGAAGCTGCATGTCACTGGTTGACGAATCAGCAGCAGCCTGAGCTCCCTCTCGCATCCTTCCCATTAACCTGTACTGTGTGTGCAGATGAGCTGATCTGGGCATGAGCTCTCCGTCTTGTACATTTCCTTGGAATGGAAATAAAAGGGAGGTGATATGAAGGGATTGAATTTGGGGTTGGGATGGGAAAAACGGGATTTCACCTATCCTCTCATCTTCTGTGTCTTCCATACAGCACTTGTCATTGCCGGGTCGCTGAGGTGGGAGGCTTAGGGGCTGCCTCATGCATTTACACACTCACACCAATAGGTAATTTAGAGAACAATCAACCTAGCAGAACTGTGGGATCCAGAGAAGCTCAATGCATGTACAGGGAGAAAATGCAAAGCCCAATTCTCATAACGCCAGACCGGGATATGAACCCAGGATCTTGTTGCAAGGCAGCAGTGCTGCCGACTGAGTCAGCTGTTTGGTATTCATAGGCTCATTAAACAGGGCAGACAACTTCCAGCTGAACCTGGGGCCATTTCCTTCCATCCATCCAACCATCCATTTTCCAACACGCTTATCTCTAGTAGGGTCGCAAGGGGTGTCCGTGTCCATCTCCAGCAGTCAACTGGTGAGAGGCGGGGTCATCCTGGACAGGTCACCAGAACATCGCACAGCCCTGGTTCAGTGTGTGTCCATATAATCCATCTTGCAAAATTCAGGGCATTTAATTTTTCAGTGTAAATTAAAATCACAAGAGTTCATCTGTTAACATAAACATCTTTGTTTGATGGATGATTTCTTTTAAAGGGGATGGTTCCAATGTATTAGCATTAGCCCAGCAGATGGTGCTCTAGAGCTATAGGCTCTACTTCCTCTATGAATTGGTGTGGTTAATTATAAATTAGCGGCTGGAACACATTAATTTCATGTCTGGGAAGAATGGATTTATTTGAGGGTGTAGCAGCTTGGATTTGCATCAGAAGTGCAGCCTCTTGTCTAGTGGTAGACACATTCACCAGTCTGTAATCATTGTTGTGCAGACTTACTCACAAGGGATATACCCTCTTTTGTCATGATCATTATGTATGCCACACACATGCTGCCATAGGTTTCCTGCTGGCAGCAATGGTTCATTTGCATTTTCCTCTCCTAGTCCCAAACAGTTGTGCAGTGATATTGATTTTGTTTCAGACCCCTAGCACTTCCCCCTACATCAAAAGGAACAGAGGGTTTTGCATTCTTTATTTTCCTGTATGATTCCTCTTCTGAACTAAAATGGTCGTTTATGTTTTTGGTTTCAAATTGTCATTAAACCCACATGCGAACTCACCAGGCATCGTTTTGACTTTCCGTTGTAACTTGGGTCCATTAATCAGACACCTGCGATGCCACAGTGAGCTTCCTCCATGTTCCATTGTAGTGATGAATCAGTGGGGAGCAACCTGTGCTCTACATCTTACGTCTCTGTTCTGCCTTCAGTCAGCTTGTTGGTACAAACTTGACTATTCCCCAAGCTGCTGAGGAGACAATGCAGCAGTGAAGAGGAGGCATTTTAAGCACAGGTGCATAACAAACAGAATGTCACACAATTGTGTGCAGCATTTGTACAGCAGTTTGCATTATGCAAAATAGAAATATGTTGAAAACAATCTGTATTTTAATTTGAAGTGCTTTTCCAAACAATAAAAATTGTTTTTTTACTCTAGTCCTTAATATAATCTCTCCTAAGCTTAAAAAAATGTCACTTTCTAGGGCTTCAAAATTCCAAACAGCTTGAGAAATGTAGTGGAACAAATGAGCTGCAGCCATTTTCTTCTATTGCTCCCGTTTCATGTTTCTGCCTTCAGTCCTCTTACTGAAGGCTCTCATCAGCATCAGAACCGTCTGGGGATTAGTAGACGGAGGATCCAGAGAGGGGTCTGGTGTTATTATAGACCTCAGAGGTCACGAGGCCTATTATTTTAGAGCGGTCCACTGAAGATTACATTTTCAGCCAAGACCTGACTCCACCCCTCTATCATCATCCCCATCCAATCCACATCCCCATCTTTCACATTTACACTGACAGAGGTGACAATGGCCTGATAATGAAGAGACCCCCAGAGATCAGTGAGGGAAGTGATGATATATTGTATCCCTGCCTACATCAGAACCCTCAAAGATGGTATTGACTACTAATTGAAAAACCTGCGTGATCCCCATCCCCTTACAAGGCTTCCGTGATCCTCCTAATTACTGGGGTTAAGTGGTTGCCCCGTGAGACTGTTGATGGAAGGATAACCAAAACAGGTTCTAGGCAGGCAAGAAAACTAAGTGTTTGGTTTGAATAAGCATAATATTCTTTCTGTGCTGCCAAGGCAAGATAGACACACTTTTAATATTTGAATACACGATGAATCAAGTTGAGCAATAAATCTAGTCAAATATCCATCTCAATACAATATTTCCTAACATTAGGGCTGGACCCAAACTAAGCTGCTATGGAGTGAAAGCTTCTTCTATCACGACGGAGGCTCAGGTGTGTTTGGTGAACATTTGTGTTCGGTTTTTATTGAGCAGAAAACCGCGACAGATGACAGCAGATAACGGCAACGGCTGTTCGTAACCTAGCAACCGACATCAACAGAAGGCAAGAAAGTGACAAAAAAGACAGAACTAGATCCTGTTAAGCAGTCTTCAAAATAAAATACTTCCTCTATACAAATACATCACGACTCGCTCTTAAACATACTTCACTTCATCCTTTGTAAATTACGGAGCCCTTTAAGGGACACGGGAAAAAAATTATTTTGCGTTCCCTTTCAACGATGTACAGATCACTTCATTTGGCATATTTGAATACTGTAAGCCTTTTCTTACGGTGGTCACGGTACTTTCTGCTTTAATACAAGGTTATGTAAAGTTTTTCCATAATTACATTTTAGATATGTGAATTAACTGCGTGAAGCCCCTTTGTGCTGTCCAAACAGTTGTCTGCAGAATTTTGTTTCCTCCACAAAATTATCAGTAAATGTCACAATGTAGAAAGTGCTCGGCAATGTTGGAAATGCAAAACTTCCTAAACTGTAACACTGCTTCTGAAACCTGCAAAGAATTTCCTTTGCTTTGTTTACTTTCCAACAAACAGAATGCACATGAAAACTGTTTTAAAAAGCTAAAATTCCTATTGTCAAACCATTTTCAACATGATTGACTTCATATTTATAACGGTCCTGGAGGACCCTGAACAAAAGAAGAAAGTGAGACAGAGCTGGAGAACCGAACCACAGAGGAACACAACAGTCAGGTAAACAGACAAGAACACATTATGTGAAATATACAACTGACATAATTTCGACTAGTCAGGAAGTAATTAGACATATGTAAAGAAGGCATTTTGCATAGTCAAAATATAATCAGAGATATCTTAAATTACTAAAGCGTCTATAGTCCGAGAACAATTGGGGATATCTGGAATGTAACGGTGGTAAAACCGAATTTATGTTAAACCTGCCTGCCATACAGCGAGTTCCTTCTCGTCTGCTTTGCATAACGTAGTTGCGTCATGGACGTCGAGGCTGACCAGGCGGAAGTCGCCGGAGTGAAGAGCGAAGGAGAAATCTTAAAAACTGGTCGGTGGTGTCAGCCTTTGTGTTTGTTTGTGTAAGGACGAGAGTCTTTATTAAACCCTAACAATGTGCTGCGGCGGTGAGAAATCTTCCGGTGCAGGTTAAGGTAAGAGGTTAAGGTAATCCATTGATGATTTAATTCAGTTTGCTTTGACTGGTGATGTTAGATTGCCTCCAGTAGCTAGGTGAACTGTGTTTACTCCATTTCGTTCAGCATTATCTGGCTTATTATCACAACACACGCGACATTGTGTTCTGAGTGGTTTTGTTTGTTGTTTTTAGCAAGAAAGGCCATGTTTCTGTCTGACACACCGAGCAGGACGTGGCCGTGTCGGAACTTCTCCGCCTCTTAGCTTTTGTTGCTCACAGGCTTCTCAGCCAGAACCAGGGTGTAACTGTTTGGGTTGCCAAGTTGGTGGGGACGAAGAGGAGGAGGGGGGCGATGCAGAAAAGACCTGGAAGGCCTTTTCTGTTTTTTAGTGCCAAGAACAAGGCCAAAAATGAAAAATGAATGCCATGCATTCTTAACCAATAACCCAGGAGATGTTAGGATGTGTCAGTTGTCTATAACGTATGTCACTTTGTGATGGAATTGCTAAAAAAAGGACCTTTTTAGTCATATTCTGATTGATGGAATGAGCCTGTGTATTTGCTCAGTGCTTGCCTACAGTTGAAAACAGTTACACATTTCAGCTCATGCTGCTCCCACTAATGCTGCCCTGGGTTGTTGCCCATGTCACTGATATCAGAAACCGCCACAGGATGTGACATCTGTGTCTCCGCTTGTCAAGAATTTCTGTGGGGCCTTTTTGGGACTATAGACAGTTGGGTTGTAGAGTGACCATCAATATATTCAATTCCAATTCAAAATACTTTATTAATCTCAAAGGAAAATTAAATAATACATATATATTATGTATTGAAAAAAAAATCTAAAGTAGCCTTGATATTTTCTCAAGAAAATGTCAGCTATTTCGGGGGAAAAAACAAATATGATCTCTGATAAATCCAGTACTTTCATTTGCACATTCTTCAACGACCTCAGCCAAGCAAATATCTTAACAAATGACTTGTTGATATCCTGCTGTCAATGCTGTCAACACAACAGTTGTGACCCGAGACAGACACAACAGTGAAGTTCAGGAAATCTTTATTGCCCAACTGGTAAATTGCTGACTGTAAAATTCACAATGTGATATAAGCAATTGTATCTTGCCTTGTCTGATGAGTGGAGTTAATGTATGGCCATTCAAATAACGTGCAGCTATTAACGCTAAGACGGAAAATAAAGTTGTCAATAGTTTTGTGTCAAACGATTGTCAAAAATGTTTTGTGTCAATGGGGCAGATTCTTTTTCTGTGCAGCCAGATGAGGCTTCTGGACTCAGTCATGGTGGAGAAAGATACTTCCTGTTCTGAATGTGTGCAACACTGACTACGATGAGCAACAGTGACCAGCGTCAGCGGTCAGAGAGACAGCACAACAGCCGGGGACCCTATGTGTCATTTATCACCAACAGGTTTGCTTTTGACCATCTCACATTACCTTGATAATGGGAACATATTCTGCCGTAAATTGAGAGCACACTGTTTCCGTCTGAAAGCAGGACTTCATGTCTTTCTTCTCAAACCTTGTAATGCTTGTACTCCAAACTTCCCTCTCTTTCAAATATTCACTGTTTTCTCAAACTTTTCTCCTTGCTCTCAAAACTTGTCTCTGCTCAGCTCAAATCTCCGCTTGCAAACCTCTTTGCTCGCTCGCCAAACATTTTCTACTTGCGCTTGGAACAGTAAAGTACCGTCGCCTGGCAACCTCTCAGCCAATAGAATGCAAATGCGTTTGTTTCCTTTTAGTGGGTGTCAGCGGCCCAACCCCTCTCACCCCCGCCTGATGGCGAGTCACAATATTAATTCACAAGGGTTGTCATGGCGACTGGCGAGCACTGATCGATAGCGTTACTTGGCTTTAAATACGTGATTTATTTGCAATATGGACACAGAGTGAAATGGGTCTGCTCTGACTGTTTGGTGTTCAGAATGGCTGCAGGGCTGAGGAAGCAGGAGAAGCTAATAGCTGCTTTTGCTGCTCGCTTAGGGCAGACGGGTTCAGTCGAGCTGCAGAGCGCTATTACTATAAAAGTCTCCAACAACATGTTGTATTGATGAAAATACTCTCTATGTCCGAGGTTGGCGTTTGTACCCAGCAGCTGTCATGACAGTTGCTATGTTAGTTGTCAGTCGTTGCTATGATGACATAAACAAGCCAGAAGCTTAGAGCAAACTCTTTCCTCGCTCTATCCATCTTTTACACAATATAACTCTTGGCTCCTCCTCATTTGCTGGAATTTTTCCAAATTTGCCATGGGCTGGGTTTCACTTTCAGAAGTTACTTACACTTTAAAGAGTCAGGACAAAGAATGGTTGTTGATTTTTATCAGTGTTATGGATTTTCTATTAATATCTATCTATCTATCTTGATTGTTCCTATATTGATATAAGATAGACAGATATCTCTCTAGTTAGACCACAGATGTCAAACTCCAGTCCTGCAGGGCCACCGCCCTGCAACTTTTAGATGTGCCTCTGCTGCACCAAACCTGAATTGAATAATTAGGTCATTAGCATGACTCTGGAGAACTGATCTACACAACGAGGAAGTAAGTAAGCCATTTCATTCCAGTGTTTTGTACCTGCGGCACATCTAAAATCTGCAGGCCAGCGACCCTTGAGGACTAGAGTTTGACACCCCTGATCTAGATAGATACATGGCCACACAGGCACAACCACTGGAAGGAAACAAACACACTTGCATTCTATTGGCTGAAAGGTTGCCAGGCGACTGTACTTTACTCTTCCAAGCGCAAGTAGAAAATGTTTGGCAAACGAGCAAAGAGGTTTGCAAGCGGAGATTTGATCTGAGCAGAGACAAGTTTTGAGAGCAAGGAGAAAAGTTTGAGAAAACAGTGAATAACAGTGAAAATGAAGCAGGTAGCAAAAACTAGAATTACCCAGATCAAGGCGATCTGGTTGTCATAAAAGTGTACATTGAAATCAGCATTTTGTCCCAAATGCTCAAATCAGTTTGTATCAAGTTAGTTGTATTTCCCAAAGAGAAAGTGATTTATTATTTTTCTTGTTTCTACAACCCCTAACTACAGACCAGACCAGTTAGTACTAAGTTAATTAGAAGTATAATTAACTTAGCACATACATCATAATTTGACATTAGGATCAATTGGAATGTATGTGGCTGAATTCAAAAGATTTTTGTGACATTTGTTGTGGATTGAGACTATATAAATCTACTGAACAGAATTGACCGACACTACTGCCGTACATTGTCTACTGTCCTAACACTGCTGTCACATACTTTGGCAATTCTCAGAGGAAATGTGTACCAAGTCTTCTTACCTTCTTCTTTTTGTGTTTTCTGCCTTTCAGAACCACCAACCTTTTAATCCGAGGGGGGATGCTGTTCTCTGTGGGCGTCTTCCTGGCTCTGGTGCTAAATCTTCTTCAGGTGCAGAGAAATGTGACGCTTTTCCCTCCAGATGTCATCAGTAGTATCTTCTCATCCGTCTGGTGGGTGCCACCCAGCTGTGGCATTGCCTCAGGTGTGTAAAAGTGGATAAATACGTTATAAGCACAACCACAACATTACTAGATTGTAACTGTCTCTTCCGGTGTGCGTCATCCATACCCCCTAATAATTTTGCCGTGCCTTCAGGATTAAGTAATCCCACATTAGTGTGTTTATTTCTCTGTATTTGCTCATTGCTGAAGGAGCAGTGACTGACTTCTGGGGAGCTGAAGCACAAAAAAACCGCCTGATCTCCATAAATCCTGCCTGAATTGAAGCAGAGCTTCACCACTGTTGCTTCATTTCTGCCTTGTTTCCAGCATTCTGTGTTGTTTTGTCCTCCACAGCCATGATTGGAGTTCTGTATCCCTGCATCGACAGGCGACTCGGTGAACCTCACAAGTTCAAGCGGGAGTGGTCGAGTGTGATGCGATGTGTGGCTGTATTTGTTGGCATCAACCATGCCAGTGCTGTATCCTTTTTATCTGTTGTTTATTGTGGCTGTTAAAGTGATCAAAATACGCAAAATGTTAGCATCAGTTTTCAGATTAAATAATATTTACGCCTTTTTCCTAAATTTTGTCATAAGAACGAGTGTATTTGAGATGCTCTTTGTGCCACATCAAGCAGGCTGTCGCTGTTCTACAAAGATGAACGTCTCACTGAATGAATTTGTGTTTGTCTATGGATTCCCAGTTAATTCCAGCAGTTCTGTCTGGGTTGATCTAATTAAGGACATTATGTGACCCACTGTGCGTAACCTGTGTGACTGGTTCCATTGGCATGTCACAGTAGTTGAAGACATGCTATGGAGTTGTTAGGAAGCAGTGAGTTTGTTTTCATGCCAAACTATTTCTGGTTATTGTTTTAGTTTTCATTTTAAGTTCTGCAAAATCTTCCTCCTCCAAAGATTCACTTTATTGTATCAACTGTGCAAGTTGCATAACATTTCTTGTTCTCATCATATTTCAATAAACCAGTTCACAGTTCAGACATTTAAACAGGAGCCATCACCTCCCTACAGTAAATGCATCCTGTGGTCCTGTTTTTATCAAACAAACACAGTTAGGGGTCTTCGTCCTAAACAACTTGTTACACGGCAGAAAAAAACCTGGATCCTTCCAGGAGTTGTACAGCACCAATGTGTGAATTTTTCTTAAGGTCTGTTTATTTCTTTGACCCCTTTGGTCAGAAAGTAGACTTTGCAAACAACGTCCAGTTGTCTCTGACCCTAGCAGCACTGTCCATTGGTTTGTGGTGGACGTTTGACCGCTCCCGCAGTGGCTTCGGTTTGGGAATCAGCATCGCCTTACTGGCCACACTTACCACTCAGATCCTGGTTTACAATGGAGTGTTTCAGTAAGCCGCTTCACTATAGATTTTTATTTATTTTTAACTGAAAATCACTATTTTTCATATTTTCCCATTTAGTTATTCAATGGGAAATACAGTTTAAAGCTGACTGTTGTATGCCGGTTCTCTGCCTAGGTATACTAATCCAGATTTCCTCTACATTCGCTCTTGGCTTCCCTGCATCTTCTTTGCTGGAGTCATTACTATGGGAAACATTGGTCGACAGCTTGCTTTGGTAAGAAATGGCAAAAGTATTTTTGTTTGATGCACAATTGCAACTTTGAAGGAAGATCTTTTGTTTTCAAAAAGTTTAACAGAATAAAAATCTGAATAGTGTTGTATATATTTGCCCTTTGTAAGTCAACACTTGGCTGCAGTTGCAACAGCTGGGCTTTTATGTGGTTTCTCTGCTGGTGTCCATAGTTAAAGGTTAGATTTGTGTGAATTCAACTTAAGAGGTTTACACTGAAAAACAATCATCAAAACCTTGGCTTTTAACCATCACTGTTTTATTGAACTAAATATGCCACGTATTTGTTTAGCTGATGTTTTTTGTTGTGGATTATTTCAAATCCAGTGCAGTTTTATGGCCTAATGACTCACATTGACTCCTCACTATGATTCATCACATAGAAAAAATGTATCTGCAGTTGTTTGACTCAACTTTGCTCTATTTTCTATTTGCATCGGTACCATAACTCTTCTTGACACAACATGAAGAGTTATACAAAGTAAACTTTGCTTGAATGATAAATATTGCTGTTTGTTTTGCTCTCAGGCACTTCTGAGCGATTCTTCCTTTTAAAGAAGGATTATTGTTGCTTTGACTGAAAAAGCAAATTTGATTCTTTTCACATTTGGAAAAGCCAGAAGGAGTTTGGACCTTCAATAACTGCTACTCTTCTGTTATTTCCAGTACGAATACAAGTTCCTGCAAGAGAAGACCCATCTGGACTGAGATTCCCGTCTCATCAAAAATCTGAGATGACGTGTATTCAGCATGTACCAGTTAGGAAATGTTAAACAACCCATGAACTCTTGACTGGCTGTGTTCTGCAAATGAAGACAGTATTTTTGATTCGCTCTCTTCAGGTGTTTTTTAAACGTTTCTGCTTCCCTGGGATGAAGTGGATCATGACAAGAACTTATTTTTTTCTTCTCTGTGATGCAGCCTGTGCATCTAACTGAGAGAGGATTATCTACAGAACAATTCATTGTTCACATCACAAACTTTGGCTGCATTGTGCCAAAACAAAATTGGTTCGTTTTTCTTTATGCATCAGTAACAGTCTTTACAGTCTGTTTAAAAATAAATCCTCAAACACATGGACGTATGTCTTATTCGTTTTTGTATGGGTGTTTTGTCCACCAGGCTTGTTTGGTCGGGTAACATTAAAGGAGACAACACGAGGAATTTCTGATTAAATGAAAATTTAATTTATTAAATTATACTAAAGAAATAAAACCTGAAAAAAGAATACCTGAAATGAGAAACCAAAATAGATTAATGTAAAACCCATAGCTGACCAGAAATAAGCAAAGCAAACCTAACAAAACCCAAGCACAAGATGCAAGCCAAACCAAATGGGTTTCTGAGGAGGGAGAGGGAAAAAGCCTCCTGCCTGCTGCATGCATGGCAGCTTTAAAGCTGCAGAGCACAAATCAGGGCAACACATATCACCTGCAGAGATCTGTCTGCAGAACCCTATGAGGAAGCAGGAGAAGCACCTTATCTCCTGGGTGAAACACTCTACTTTCAGCCTTCCTGTCAAACCATCATTTCATTTTTCTCCCACTTCCTCATACAGACAAGACCAGCTACCTCTTTCATTCATACTTGGTGACGTCACGACCACATGGGCACACCCACCACCCAGGTGTCAAAGCTGCTTGCTGCTCGTCTCATATTACATATTTCATTCATATGGCTCTTAAAGAGCCTCACTAAAAACGTGTTTACCATTATTAACTCTTTGTACAAAAAACTGATTGAAACTCGATTTATTCACTGCATGTTTCTGTCTGTAAGGTAGAGATGGAACGGCACTGAAAGCCATTCAGACTGCGAACAGAACAGAGACACAAAACAGTCAGATGACTGATTACCTGCAATAATAACTCAGAAATAGTCCAAATAGTTTGGATGTATTTTTATTTCTTTCCTACTTACGGAAAGTTTCTGTTTATATCATAGGTTTGTTGTGCATTTCTGTACTTAAGAAAACAATATAAAAGATATAAAACGTCAGATATTTTGCGAGATATTAACATTCATTGAAAAATCTTACATAACCTTGTATTAAAGCAGAAAGTACAGCGGTACACTGTAAGCCTTTCTTAATGTACGCCATAAGAAAGGTTTACAGTGTTCAATTATGTCGCATGAACTGATCAGTAGATTATTGCGAGGGAACCCAAAGGTTTTTGCAAGGTAACATAAAAAGAAAACATTTTCCCCATGTCCCCTCGAGGGCTCCGTACTCATCATCTACCTTCAGCAAATAGTGAAATTTTTAATAAATGTGAACATAAAAAAGTTACATACTGCACCTTTAAAGATGCATATTTGAGTTCCCCTGCACTACGTCGTAAAGAGATGGAATAAGAGTGAGTAAAAAAACTCCACAAACATGTCGTGGTCTTCATGGAGTTTTCTATTTGTGATTACTGGTGGTGTACATGTAGATTTTTTTTCAGCTGTAATTAACGGAATCAAAAATTTAACAGGCCATTGTGAAATGAACTAAAAAAAACAAAAGACAGCTACTTTAGGCACCAAACCTTGAACACATCTGTCCCATTAAGAGCAGCTTTTCCCATTGAAGTTTGACATTTTCTTCAGACTGTTTAACAGGTTCTTATGGCAACACAGCGGCTCTTATCAAAAAACAAACTGGCAGGGCTGGGCATCTATATTTTGATTGAAAAAGTGATTCTAGAATGTGATACTTCTGCTGGTGATGTTGCTAAAGAGGCAAACTCCATTATTACCTCTATTACTTCTCTCTCTCACAAAGCTAGAAGTAGGGAGACATGGGGGAAAGAAGGCTGATTGTGATTGATGGTTTCCCATTAGGAAATCTGTTATCGCTCCAGCTGGGGGGAACGACTACTGAGTTGTAACACAACATATTACCCGAGTGTCTCTCCAAAGCCTCAGCGGAGAGTCACTGAAATAAAATATAGACCCTCTCTCCAAGATCCTCATTTTAAGCTCAGCTTTTATCTTGTCATCGCTGTTTGGTGTGCATTCCAATTCAGCAGTCACACGGCTCACTTTAAACACAACAAGTGCAAAAGATAAATTTGGCTTGCTCTGATTGTGGAACGATTCGTCATGGTTTGGGTAAAATTTTCCCCTCCTCACTTTTTGAGTTCTTCCATGCTGATATGCGTCAGAATGATTGATTGGATCCAGGAGAAACTGTCCTGGATCACCACAACAAATGATCTGACCCTTACAAGGAGACCTTGGCCAGTAAAAAAAAAAGATCAATACTTCACCATTACAATCAATCAAAAGAGAGGTTGGAGACTGTCAGGGGTGAGACCCTCAAGCTACTTGGACATTAAACTTGACAAGTGCAGTACAAGAGTAATCAATATCTGGTGGTACACAGATCATTTGTGGTAATCTGTTAAGCAGTGACGGATGTCTTCTGGGGTAGCATTTTATGTTGTGACACGATTTAACAAGGTTTTATTTCAGCTTAGACACTCATCTTAGAGATGAACTGAACTTGAACCATTACGCCGCGTTCCAAATTATTATGCAAGTGATATTTTCTCTGATTTTCCTTAATGGCCAATGCAAATGGTCGTCTGTATAATTGTATAATTTTCAAGTTATGAACTATTACAGTATAAATCAAATTTTACTGAACTCCCAATGAGAACAGTATTTTTTTTCAAATATAAAAAACTCATAATGCACTGTTCCAAATTATTATCCACAGCAGATTTTCTAAATATTTTATGGATTACAAAGAACTGCAGAAGGTCATTTTTTGAATGTGCAGCAGTAAGTGCAGCAATTTCAATCAAAAATACCTTAACAGACCGAGTTACATGTTAACATAGGACCCTTCTTTGATGTCACCTGCACAATTCTTGCATCCATTGAACTTGTGAGTTTGTGGAAAGTTTCTGCTTGAATTTCTTCACAGGTTGTCAGAAAACCTTCCCAGAGCTGCTGTTTGATATGAACTGCATCCCACCCTCAGTTCTTCCGCTGGAGAAAACTCCAAAGGTTCTCAATAGGTAAGAGATCAGAGGAGGATGATGACCACACCTTGAGTTTCTCCCGTTATGCTCATAGCAGCCAATCACACAGTGGTATCCCTTGCAGCATGAGATGGTGCATTGTCATGCATGAAGATGATTTTGCTACTGAAGGTATGGCTCCTCTTTTTAAACCATGAAAGAACGTGATCAGTCAGAAACATTTTATATATTAGTAGTGACCACATTACTAATATATAAAATATGTAATGCTCATATACTTAAAATGCATTCTAAATATAATTTAAATGCAATTTAATCACAAAAAGAGTACACTTAAGATATACTAATCAAACATGTTTATGTTACATAAAAAGCTATATACTTAAAGTATACCTGTCACAATTTGTTGATTGTAATGGTGAGGATGAAAGCGGAGGACCCAGGTTGTTGAAAAATGATGGTGGTTTTAAACATAAAAACATAATCCAGGCAGTACAGGTGAGCAGAAAGGCTTGGAGCTCAGAACTGGTAGCAACTGGAGTAACTGAAAACACAGACACTGGGGAGACACAGGCTGACACGGCAGAACAGACAACAGTCAAGACAAGGACCGACAGCAAACGAGAGGCACAGGTGGGATTAAGTACACAGGGGAATAATCAAGGAAACAAGACACAGCTGGGATTAATCAGGGGTAGACAGGACAACAGGAGACTCAACTGAACACAGAAAAACCAAATCCTTACAATACTGCAGTGGTTCCCAAACGTTTTCTGCTGGGCCCTCCCAGTGGTTTCCAAACACTTTCTGAGGCCCCCCTGTGGGTTACAATAGGGACAGTTAGACTTTGGTCATCTGATTGAAATGATGTGTATGACCCAAGAGTGAATGCCGCCCATCACACACAGCGTTCATCGTTGTTTTTGAGGGGTTTCTTTTTTGCTTTTATTTTCATTCATCCATCACATGCCTCCCCCTGCAATGGAATGGCATAGCGCCCCACCTACGGGCTGCGCCCCACAGTTTGGGAACCTGTGGGGCACCTTGTAGGGAACCTGATGATGATCAGTCACTGAAAGTTCGGTGCCTCTATGAGTTTTTTTGTAGGTGATATAACAGTTTCCTGTTTCATGGCAAGTAGGTGAACTTTAACCCCTGGTATCTCCCTTAAGCATGCTTGAAACCTTACCGTTTTGATAACTTTTAATCGGCTATGCTTTATGAACCAACTGACCAAGTTTGAAGCCGATCCATCGAAATCCCTAGGAGTTTGATCAAATGCGAAGGCTGTAAACGGCCAAAATGGGGTCAAAATCAGAACTTCAATCCAAAATGGCCGACTTCCTGTTTGACTTGCACTATGACATTAATTGAATTTTCTGTGCGTCTTGGTGAGCTCTAGAAGTGGATCAACTTTCATGTCTCTATGATAAACTAAGGTCAATGCGGAGGGTTTTTTGAAAGTTGCCAGGTGGCGCTGTTGAGCAGTATCTTTTGGATTTTTTGCTACGACCTTAAAATATGAAGTTTTCATGCAGATTTGACGCAACCGCCAAGTTTGGTGCCCCCAAAAAGCCAATTCATTTGGTGGAAGCATAAGTATAAGAAACAGTACAATTACAAAAGGCCTTTGCAGCACTTGGCTGCTCAGGCCTAATAAAAGTAAGAAAATCCCACAGTCCTTAGGTTTGAAGTAATCCAGTTATGATGTTGATAATGTAAATGTAACTATAAAAACTGTGAGTTTAAAAATAACTCACAGTCAAAGTTATCAGTGAGAACGACAGAGAGCAGGATAAGCTGTTCCTCCTTCAGCTGTCAGAGCGTAATCATGTTTGCCATACATGACGCTGCTGCAGAACTGAAGAGCTCCTGCTGTGTCCTAGTTGCACAGAGTGTTGTCACAAGTCCTCCATCCCAACAGTTGTAGGATTTTATAATCATCACTGGTTCCATTGAACTCAAACACAACACAGGTTTACATCCCTGTTGTCATTTGCAATTTTTCAATTTCTTGTGGACTGTAGTTTATGTACAAACATATGGAAATTTTGTAGATTCTTAAACCATTTGTAATAACTATAGTATCTTTATACTTTTGTATACTATTGCTCAAGTTCTGGTGCAATAGTAACATTTGCATACATCAAGTGGTTGAGTATTTACTGCTAATGTAGATTAATGTGCCTTGTCTTGTTCTACCTCCAACAGGCACAAGACCTCACAAAAATAATTATGATGAAGGAGCTGGTCTTAAAAAGCTTTTGTCTGGATTAGTGCTAAATTCCAAGATAAGGACAGTTTCTGCGTGCTTTACATGAGTGCAGGAGGCAATTTGTTATGTGAATATTATTGTTCAAGGCTAAATAGCTGGTAAAACAATAGGCGTGATGTGTCACAGCTGTAAGTGCTGTTCTGAAAAGGTAAACTTCCCAGCACTAATGAATTCATTAATCTCTCTATTTATTCCTGACAAGCAATTATCTCCTCTTGCAGAATGAGGGTCAGGAGGCAAGGTTGAGAGGCTTTCACACACTGCAGGAAAAATCAGATTGGAGTCATTCACCACCATACAGAGGCAGTCCGAGGGGAGTGGCAGGTGGGGGGAGGGGGGCTGAGATGGGACATTAGTCACAGTTGAAATTCAGAACCTTCTGGTTGAAGGGGGAGGGGGTGAAATGCCACCCTGGGTGGTTGCCTTGGTCACTCATATCAGAAACCGCCACTGCCACCATCCCCATACTTATGCTCAAAACCTTTCACATTCCTGACCGAATTGAACTTAAAAAGGATTCGGCTGGGACATTACTTGCATTACGCATAGCTCTGACTTCCATCTCTGAGTTGTAGACGAAAGCTAAGTTTAGCGGCATAAGGTATAATCTTCAAGTTCAACCTGTGGGGATTTTATTGATTGATGATAATATCCGGGTTTTCATCATTTTTTGGGATATCAATAATCATCCTTAAAATGATTGGCGTGATGGCTGGAGTACGACAGCCTTTCTCTTCCTGGCGCTGCTGGTTTAGAGCAAACGGCGGGAAGAGCGATGCAGGAGTATTTATACAGGTAAGCAGATAGACTGTGCTTAATTATAACCAGGTGAAGTTTATGAAGAAAACTATATCCAACGAGTTTGCACTGAAGCCTTTATCCACTCAAGAAGTATTTATAGATAAAACGTGAATTGCCGAAACAACACAATACTCCACACTAATTATGTCAGCATGACACCTGAAATCTGTTTGTAGAAAGAAAGATTTAATTATGCCAAATGCGCTTCTTCCTGCTCCTCACAAAAGATAAGCAAGCTTGTGGGAATATTTCCTGCCATGTTAGCAGAGTACTGGGTGATGGTGGGTAATAGTGAAAATATGTGTTCATGTGTGATAAAGAACAACCTATTCCCAATCTTCACACACCTGTCAGGCATACAGCTTGTTATCTTGGCTCTGAGGGCCCTGGCTGGTGTTGTCAAGAGCAATCACACAGAGACACACATGTAAAAGAAGTTTAACAATCTTACAGTACATAAAGAACAGAGAAAACTAAAGAGAACCCTACATTGTCTAAATCTATTTATTGTTTATATGGAGGAGTAGACAGTTTACCTTGTTAAAACAGAAAGTAATGAGTTAATTAGACTGTAATAAGCACAGTGAGCTGCACAAGTGAATGTGCACATGGCTCCGGCTTGCTCTGCTCGAGCTGAAGAGATACAATCCTTTCAGTCATTCAGATTTGCACTTCACTTATCCTGCACTAAAAACGAAAACCAAAATGGAGCTGGAAGATGTTAAATGAAAACTGGGAGAAGTTATGCTGCTTATTCAAATGGAGCTCTAAAAACCGAAGAAGTAAAATTAAAATAACATGTCGGGTTTGCTCTGTCCTCCAATCTCAAATTCAAGTCAATTAGTCTGGTTGGTTCTGGCTCAGTCTCAGACATTAGACCATAGACATATGGTTGGGTTGGATCTTTTAGGTCTGATCTAAATATTAGTGCAGATTCTAAAGATTTGAAAGCTTTGATTATACACTTTCAGAAGCTGTAAATAACTCAAAACAGCCTGACTTCATGGTGCTGTTTGGTTTTACATTTATCAAAAGCACCAGCCTTATCACTAGGATGAACAAGGAAGAACAACAGTAAGTAAGTTAGGAAAACAAAAAAGTAAATTCAGGTTAGATGTGTGGGCCAATTTGGAGTCAGGTGGTCTATGAGTCCATAAGTGATCCTCAGCCCAAAAAGGTATGAGAAACACTGAGCTTGATGGAGAAGAGGAGTCTGGTTCTAATGAAGGATCCAACCCTGTTTTTTGAGAAATAAAAACAGAGCTGCAGTCATCGTCAGGAAGCAACTATGACTCCAGCATTTCTGGGGGGAAAGGATCGACGATGAAGATCTAGATGAATATCCCCTCCAAATCACTGATTGATGATAAACAGAATTATGTATAATATAATTATCTTTAATTCTGATTTTATTCAAATAATGATTTTTTTTTTTTAAATAAATGGGTCAAGTTCTGCCTGTGGTCCAACATACCAACATACTGTTTGTACATAGCAAACTGTTCGATTTTAGTATGTTTTTTAGTTTATTGATAGGCAATAAAAATATTGTATTAGGATTTATACTTCTAAAAATAATGATTTATTCATCGATATTTAAATATTGTTTCTTGTAATATAAAACAATTTGTTGATTCAAGGATCCATAATCAAAATATGCTTGATTATGCATCAAATGCATCTAAGTACAACTATATAAATGTTACTTTTTTTACAATTACACCTAAATTTTATACATTACTACTAGTAGTAATACTCATTTTCAGTTGCCTAATGTAGCTAAAAGGCTTCATAATCAAAGTCAGAAATAACTTTCAGAATTTTGTTTACATGTTATCTATTTTAATATATCTAGAAAACTAAATACATATTTGTATTGCAGAACTTAGCTCAGGGTTAAAATCATTTACAGACTTTTTCAGATAATCTCTATGTAGTGGGCACATTTCACTCTTCCACTTCCACTAACCATGTGTAATCCATTCTTGACATCAAATCACTTCTGTTTTAGTACCAATCAACCAACCATTGTAGAATTTTTACATCTCCTTGGTTGAACTAAGGGCTGCACAGTGGCAGAAGAAGGTCCTGGGTTTGACTCCAGGGTCTTTCATGTTTGCATGTTCTCCCTTCGCATGGTGGATTCTCTCTGGGTACTCCGGCTTCCTCCCACAGTTCAGAAAGATAACTGTGAAGTTAACTGGTCTCTCTCTAAAATTCTCCCTAGGTGTGTGTGAGTGTGTGTGCATGGTTGTTTGTCTCTGTGTTGCCCGGTGACAGACTGTCTCAGGGTGACCCCACCTCTCGCCCGAAACTTTTGAAGGTAGGAACCAGCAACCCTCCCGACCCCACCAGAGACAAGTGTTACTAAAAAAGCTTCATACATCCAACGGATGGATGGATGGATGGATTAATAACAAAAGAGGCCTTATTTTTTTTATGAGTGTGTTTTCCATGTCCAAGTGTGTTACCATTTGATATTTTTGCTGTTTTTTATTGACATCCATCATCTTAAAAATGGGAGTGTGGTTTGCAGTGATGCTGCTGTTGTACCAGAAGCAGAAGCAGATGGAGCGCTCCCACTCATTTGAAAGTGAAAGGATTCTTTAGTCAGAATATGTCCCCTGGTAGTGTATCTTCAATCTGTCCCATTTGGTGCTGTGACCTCTGTGAGGCGGACTAGGGTCAGTGGTTCAGCTCAGCATAATACCCTCCGCCACTTCTGTTGTCAGTCAGAGCTGGTCCCATTTCCCTTCTAACTACAAGGGCACCAGCGTTCTTAACAATAATCTAATTAGGTATTAATGAGCCCTGTAGCCTTGAATGTAATGGGCTTTTTATGGTCATGTTATAGGGG
Organism: Micropoecilia bifurca; assembly: GCA_903067075.1. Taxonomy (NCBI): domain Eukaryota; kingdom Metazoa; phylum Chordata; class Actinopteri; order Cyprinodontiformes; family Poeciliidae; genus Micropoecilia; species Micropoecilia bifurca. Next base: position 19,097 of record CAEGAF010051911.1, read on the forward strand.
ACTGTGGTGATGGAGAACGAAAGGTCGGCTGCAGTAAATGAGACAAACTACATTTATATAAATAAAGATGTGCTTTACATAGGCAAGTCTGTTGTGTCTGTGAGAGTGATAAGGACAGAAGATTACTGTCATTACTTGATCAATTATGTTCACAACATTAAAAATGAAAATAATCTGCAGTAAGATTTGTTTTCATACTTCGGTTCTTTTCCTTTTTTTCTGTGCCACCTTTAGAGGTGGCAACAGATATGTGAAAAGCGAGCAAGACCACATGATATTCTTTAAAAATATCATTTTAAAGGTCTAGAGGAAGACCCAGAGGAAGACCCAGAACTCGCTGCAGGGACTATGTTTCTCTGCTGAAACACCTTGGGATTTCCTGAAGGAGCCGGAACAAGGAGCTGGGGAGAGAGACGTCTGGACCTCCTTAGTTAGGCTGCTATCCCACATGACCCGACTCGGGATGAGTGGAAGAAGATGGATGGATTGATAGTTTAAAGATCCACTGTTATGCAAAATCCACTTTTTGCATGTGCTTCTAAAAACAGTCTAGAAACAGAAACGGTCCAAGAAAAAAATAAACACCCAGCCATTGTTGGGGAAATAAAGAGGTTCTGCTGGCATCTGCAAGACAATCTGTTTCAAAAATCTGTAAATTGTTGCATCACCATTTCTTTTACCTAGCAACTCCAAGCCAACTCCAGTCCCTCACCTGACAACCCAAGTGCAGCTCCACTCTCTTCATTACTAGTTACAGCTGCAATTGCTTCTGGAAAACACACACACACACACACACACACACACACACACACACACACACACA
>CAEGAF010051914.1:0-13449 GCA_903067075.1 Micropoecilia bifurca
ACAGATACTTACTGTAAAATGTAGTGGAGTAAAAGTAGAAAGTACACATTATTAAATCTACTTAAGTAAAGTACAGATACACGAAAATTGTACTTAAGTACAGTAACGAAGTACTTGTACTTCGTTACTTCCCACCACTGCACATCGCTTAGCATTTGTTGCTGCGCGTTTGCGCAGAGTGAAGAAAGAAGAGACCAGCTGGAAAGACAGGCTGGGAAATGAGATGCAGGTGATCGATATCGGTAACAGAGCCTATGATCGGCTGATCCCGATCATCACCGATTTCACGAAAATCGGCCGATTATGATCGGTGACCGATCGATCGGCACACCTCTAGTTGCTACCGGTATTAGCTGTGTGCGTCTAACTGCCGTGCTGCCTGGTTGTGGACTAAAGAGCAACTTCTATAAATTCATCACTTTTTCATTACATCCTGGGTCTACCTGCGTTCTCATTACCACAACCACACCACTCCATGACAGCATCCCTGGTGAGCTTTAACACTCACCCATGAGGAAGCGTGACACATCCTCCAACTGAGGGATGTTGTTCTCACTGTATTTACAGTATCTGGTCAGCAGAGGAAGATTCTTCAGATACTCCTTGCAGGCATGGCTGCGATACAGCTTGTTAAGCTCCTGAAACACCACGCCCCAGGTCCGCACCTCCTCTGTCGTGTAGTCGATACGAGGAATCTGATCACCACTGTCGCATATAATCAGGCACGACAGATTAAAAACACACATTTTAATATACAGAAATTTTCCAATATGATGTCTCATTTGTTTTGTTCAACTACTCACTATCAATGATCCAGCAAACCAAAAGAAAATGTCACTTACTGTTTGAAGTTCATAGCCAAATCAGCAAAATACTTCCTCCGTTTACGGTAAATCTGGTCTTTAAATCCCTGTAATAACAATGTTGATGTGTCTGAATTTGTTTTAAAAAGAACCCCAGCAATTTATCCATTTTCATGGCTTGGACGACAGACAGAAAATTAGGAAAAACAACACAGAGGGTACACATACCGGGTGATCTGCATCTAATTCAGAGCCGTACATTAAAACCCTGTTGGCGCACAGATCCAAATCTGAAATCTTTGTAGGAAACCAGGGAACATATTCCAAACCTGATGGAAAAATCAGGAATTTATTGCATGTTACTTACATGCTAATATTTAATTCAGAGCATGTCTTACCATCATGTAGTAAAGAAGAGTTTCCAGAGGAAGTCATTTCCACTATTTCGGTGTGTGTCCTCAGCAGCTCGGTCAGCTCCTTCAGTTGTTCATGCTCTGAATCACAGTTTATGAAGATCTCAAAGTCTGAATCTCTCCGTTTGGACTTGCGAGACTCAATATGAACCAGATGGACGTGTTTTTCCTGCAACAACACGGTCAGAGCACTTGAAAAGTTGTGCTTAATAATGAAGTCATTTTTATTTAATGTAATTTATTTATTTTGAACATGATAGCAGTATAAAATTACAGATATGAACAAGGAATGTAAAACACACCTACATTCCTTAACATGCTTGAAAAGCAGAAGGAAGAAACTTATAAACTCATCCTACCTAAACTCATACCATGTTTTCATATGGACCCTCATTTAGCTTGTTTCATAATTTTACACCAATACAAATTTTATTAGATGACAGAAAAAATGTTATCTTTTAAAGAATGCATATTAAATAATACCTGGAAAAGTTTCAGAGCTCTGATAAGTCCCCCCACTTCATTCTTCAGTGTGAATATAATAGTTGCTGCTTTGTTTCTGGGGTTGGTTGGCTGTCCAGTCATGAGGTTGTCCTGGTGTCCATCACTTCCATTCATTGTTACCTTGGTTTTAGGATGTGGGAATACATTTTAGATCGTCGTCAGCTTTACAGGTTTAATTCTAGTTCAACAATGTTCCAATATAAACTAGTCTTGTTTAATTAGATATTTTAATCAAGCGCTTTATGCTAGTTTTATGACCAGAGGTAGCATTGTTGTATTTTATAACAGTTATGCAATAAATGTTCAAAGAAACTGGCTGAAGGAAAAACTTATAAAATCTATCCCTTCTCCAGCTCCATCACTGTTATGATCTCTTAATATCTATAAGTATTTTTAGTAATATAATGTGCTTACAATATACCCAGTAGTAGCTCGAATAATATTAACAACTATAATAACTGTACTATTGATGCTACTAATGCCATAGTAACAGCAATATAATATATCAAGATAGTTTCTCATATTCAGTGTAGACAATTTTCTTATGCAAACGTTTGAATTGTTATGACAGTCAAACAGCCATAACAATTATAACTTTGCTGCCAAACAGCTGATCACAAATAAAATACCAGACTTTTGTGATTAACACAAAAGCAACATATTAAAAAATTACAATTAGCACATCGATAAGGGAACCTTAATATTATGAAACATATTACCAAAAAATAATAAATAATTATTATTATATTATTACATTAAATTCTTAGGCACATCACCAGTTCTGAAGTCCTCCAAGGAATAGACTTTAAAATACTTCTGATAGTTTATAAAGAACCAAAATACATTAAAGATCTGCTGTTGTTGGATCAACCTCCAGAACCTCTCAGGTCTTCTGGTTCTGGTCTACTCTGCATCCAGAACCAGAACCAAACATGGAGGTCAGCATTCAGTTTCTATGCACCCCAAATCTGGCGCAAACTTCCAGAAAACTGCAAAACAGCCGAAACATTTAAAACTAAACTAAAAACCCAGCTGTTGCTTTTGAATCATAATAAATGAAACAGTGACCATCATTTTTGATGTATAATGATGGCATTTGTAATGTTTCAATTGTTCAATTGTAATGTTGATTTATTGATTGATTAACAACCAACAGTATTTTAAACCTTTAGTGATCATTAAAAAATACTTTAATATTCAGACTGCTGCGGAGGCGCAGGGGAAAGCACAACGTCCTCTTCGTAGGTTCGAATCCCAGCCTGATGACATTCCCTCTCTCATTGCCTACTTTCCTGTCCTAGCATTTTCAAATAAAGGCCACTAAAGCCAAAAAAACCTAATAGCTCATTTTCTGGCATCTGGTTTTTGCTTTTGTGGAAAATATATTAAGTTTCTATCAATCAATTAATCAGATGATAAACTAAACAATTTATCATAAATTCAAAGATGACTTATTAAGATAAAAATGATACAGGAAATATTGGAAAAACAGATCATTTTAGGTTTAATGAAAATTAAATTGAAAGCTTTTCTTAAAACATTATAGTTTCTGCATTATTTAGAAAACTTGTTCAAAATAAACTCAAAGTGAGAATAAACTTCTACTTTCTTATTCAGTGGGATTTTTTTCCAAGATGCGAAACAGGTAGACTGTACATGAGATACTCGCCTTATTGTCGACCTTCTTGTCAGAATCATGTGACTTTCCTTTAGTTGGCTCCAGTTCATCTGGCATCTCAGCTTTTGTTGCTTCTGCTGCATCAGCAGACATTTTATAACCTCTTAGAAAAAACTGTGTGAAGTTCTTTTAACTAGGCAAAGAGGCAAACTTATGGATCACCTGCAGTCTGGAAGAACAGCTGAGAACGAACAGAATGTGGGCTGTATTTATGAAGCTGCAGAGCGGGGAGGGGTCAAGAAAAAGAGAGAGCTTAGTTTGAACAGGAAAAAAATTAGAACAAATCATACCAGACCATACCAACTTTATTTATAAAGCACTTTAAAAACAACCACAGCTGATACAAAGTGCTGTACATTAAAACACAGCATACCAATGTAAATAAAAAAATAAATAAAAACTCAGTTTAAAAACAAAACATACAATTTAAAACTAGATCCCGCTGGTGTTAAATGCCATGTAAAATAAATGGCTTTTAAGACGAACTTTAAAAGTCATGATTAACAGCCAGCTGGACACCACACTATCTGCTGTTAAGAAACACTATTGCTACTTCTCTTTGTTAGAACCTTTTCTGAAGTTGTCAGTCTCCTCCCTGCATTATGTGGCGATATTGGATTGGTGTCTGCATTTTGCATACATGCAGTTAAGTTCATCTCAAGCCCTGATGTTTAGTTTGAGCTGAAAGAAAACTAGATATTTGCTTTTTTAAGAGCTTTACTATAAAATATATGCATATATTGGTTTGGGTGAATTGTGTGTGACCCAGCCATGTCAGGAAAACAATGACTGAACAACATACAGAACAAAAGAGACTAGTAAAAACTCTCAATCCCAGAATGCATGGCATTAAATTATTTTATGCAATTCCCAGGATAGAATTTCACAAAATGACCATCTGACATCATTAAATGTCTACTATTTGTGTAAATGGTGACTCTATTGATAAGGCTGGACCTGCTTAGCTCCACTGAGCTCCTGCAGAAAGAGACTCTTAAAAAACTGTACATTACCCAAGAGAGACGGTATCTGATGATGCTGACAAAGCCGTTTTCCTTCCACTGCACTAAAGAATGAGCAGAGAAGAGCTGCCACCCTGAACTCATACCGCTCACTCCAGTCCAAGCAGAAAGCTGGGCTGCTGCTGAACACCAGAACAACAACTCAATGGATTTCACTTTTTATTTTCATCAGAACTCTTGCTGCAGGTTTTGGATCAGTTGAAGGCATTTATTTAAATACATTTTGAGGATTTCCTGATAGTATATGAAAGTAGTGAAGCCCTGAAGTAACAAATACATGAAAGTTTTCAGCATCACACATTGACAGGATATTTTTAATTTTTGCAATATTTCACAAGTGAAAGGAATATATTTCTAATGCTACTAATGACTCTAATAAGGTCCTTTTTATTAGTTTATTAAGAATCAAACCTGGGCGTCCAGGTCTGTGGCCTTTTCACATGGTCAGTTGGCCATCGGAGATCTGGGAGGTTTCCTGACAGCCAGACTGATCAAGTCTGAACAAGCCAGTGTGTCCGATGTGTTTTTCTTTCTTCTTTTTTTATTTTACCTTATAAATAAATCTTATCCTTGTGGCCACATTAGAACTTCATATGCAGTGAAACAACAGGCTGGGTGAGTCTGAAAATTTGCGTATATAGGTAAAAACTACCAGCTTCTCCCAATTTAAAAAAGAAAGAGACTGGGTTAAATTAAACAACTTACTAAAAAGAAAGGAGAAACAAAGTCGTTTCACCCCAACATACTCCAATATCAGCACATATCCACCTCAGACATATGGTTCATCTATAATCAGAGATTTTACTCAGATTAGATTCTGAGCAGACAAGAAGTCTGTCTCATTTTTTAAAATTTGCCTGAGACAGCTGGCTGTCTTTAAAAGATTCTCCATGAGACCTTGTACATCTAAACATAATTCCAGCCGGATCTGACCCTCACTAACAACCCAGGATGAAAATGACTGACGCAGGCCTGCTGGCTAGTTAACTGCCAGGTTTCTCTGGGTGGGGAATCAGACCGGTGCAACATATTTAAAGAAGCTTAATTAAAAGCAGTGTGCTCCATCTAGTCTCTGCTGATACAATTAGAAAGCTTGTGTCTTTGTGTGGTAGTGCTTTCTTTTCCTGTATGGTTTCTGTTAAGGGGTCATTCTGTAACCACATGCTGGTTTTATATGTTTATTGTATTAAGCTTTGCTTTTTCTACCTCACTCAGTCATGTTGAATGTGGATAATAGTTGCTGCAGTTAATTAGCTTTATGGAAAAAGTACCCTATTGTTTTTCTTGGAATATCTAAATGACACAATTTAGAAGATCAAAATGGTACGTCCAAATATGTGTAGTCAAGATTTTACTACACAACAATATTTTACTATAAAATATTTTCCACATATAAGAATTATCAACCGCAGAAAGAATCTTGTACAGAGATCTACCAACAGTTGATCCTTTCAAGTATTCTGGAAACTTACTGCATTTCTCTCTTGGTTTTGAAATTCTTCCTCTGAAAAATTTGAGTTTTGAAGATCATAGAAAAATGATAGATGGATTGTATCATATTTTTGAAAAAACAAATTGCACAATGGATGGAAAGCTGAATGAGATCTCTACTCAGTTTACCTCTGCAGATTAATATGAAGGTTTTCAATGTGAGAATTTTAGGAATTCTCACTTTCTAAATTAGACCAATCTTGCTTATCTCTATCTAGAACAGTGTTTCTCAACCCTGGTCCTCAGGCCCCCCTGCTCTGCATGTTTTAGATGTGCCTCTATTCCAGAACAGCTGATTCAAATGATTGCATGACCATCAAGTACTGCAGAAACTTGTTAATCACCCAGAGATACAAATCAGCTGAGTGGCAGAAGGAAAATACCTAAAATAGAATAGAATAGAATAGAAGTACTTTATTCATCCCAGCCGGGAAATTACTGTGCAGTAGCAGCATACACAAACACACAGATGAAGTTACCAATAAAAATAAAAATATAAAATACTATTAAAAAAACATGCAGGACAAGGGGGCTGTGAGGACCAGGGTTGAGAAACCTTGATCTAGAACAACCCTGAGTACAGCTGTTGCACTAAATGAGCTTACTGCTGTCTGAGACTGGTCTGCTAGTTTGCAATGATGAACATGTCATTGGTAGGTTTTCAGTTGCGCCTATAGTTTGCATGTTGGATGATGGATCCCACACTATTCTATGAGATGTCAAGGACTTGGAGAATTGTATGATGACGTAACCCTGGTCCAAAGTTCTTCACAACTTCCTGACCGCCTTTGTCTTTACGATGCTTGATGTTTACTCATGTTCTCTAAACCTCTAAGACCTTCTGAGAATAGATTTAGAATGAGATTGAAACACACATAGATGGGCTCTATTTAGCTGATGATATGACATTTCTGACATTTATTATTTTTTAAAAAGGCTTGAAGGGACTTGCTCTGACTCTATCTTCACACTCTTTTTCTTCTAGGTGACACTCAAGCATCTCATGAGGTGTTTCTTTTTTACTGTTGTGTTTGTTTTGGTCATTTAAGCAAAAACATTTGTGTTTTAACAAGATTTAGATCTCATCTCGCTAAGGTGAGAAACCCTCTTGTTATAACAAGATTTATGTTTTGTTATAACAAGAAAGTTTGCCTAGCTTAATTCTTAGTTATAAATGATTATGAAGATTTTAAAAACAAGTATCCTGTGCTCTCCCTGAAATCCTCCCGGTCAAACTGGCTTCTCTGTAGCTTAGTAGCAGCTACTTGTGTGGAATGAAGCCCTGCGCGGTGCAGCCTGCGCGAAATGGAACGCAGCCGCAGTCAGGCTAGTTCCTGTTACTCAGCGCTTGCAGTGCTAACTGTGTAGCAAAACAACTTTAACAAAGTTGCTCCTCATACCTGCAGTATCCTTCTTAGTCGCAGAAATAGTTCGCATTAAGACAGAGTGAACAAAATGCCCGCGGTCTCTAAAGGGGATGGAATGCGTGGTTTGGCTGTGTTCATTTCAGACATCAGGAACTGTAAGTTTGTTTTGAACCTTTGCGGAATTAAGCTAATGTAAAGTATCCAGGTAACGGAGGTGGACGCTGCCAGCTCCGTGTCTCCGTTTCGAGGTCATTTGACCAGGTGTTTGTACAAGCAGACAACACGTTGAGATAGAATGCTGTGTTTTATGTGTTACTCAGCAGTGTTGGCTGTTAGCTGCAAGTAGCTAACATCACGTTTAGGGCGCGGACCAAACCGCTGCAAATAAAACTGGGCAATTTAGAGATGGAGATGATACACACTGACTGGACCCGGGTCAGAGGTTTTACCAGTGGTGTCTATCACAAGCATAGTTGATTGATTTATTTATTTTTAAAAAATGTTATTATTCAAAGATTGTAGTTAAAAGTTGCACCACATCTCGTTAGATAATAAATAAAAAGTTCTAAATTATTCCTGGTGGCAGATTTAATCCACTAGACCTTCAGATCATGAGCTGCTTCCCAAAACCTAAACAGGTAATTAAGCCAAGCTGGTCCTGAATTTGGTTTCACAAATACGCATTAGTTACCATGGTGATTTTCTACAAGGCCTGTCAATTAGAAAAAAAATGAACAGGCCTAACAATAAAGTGTTTATAGCAAAATAAAGCTTTACTGTTGTTATTATTATGAATGATTTGTTAAACATATTTAAATGTTACAGAGTTGAGTCACTGGTTTACTAAAAATCCACCAATGCTGTTATTTCCTGAGTTTTACAGACAGAGGTCTAAATAAAACCCATGTGAAAAGAACTAAAATGTTTCACTTATCTTTCAGTATTTAGTTTTTACAAACCTCAAAATATAAAAGTGCCCCAAATCAAGTAATTACTTTTATTTTTATCAAGTATATCCATCAAAAAATAAATAACACAATATTTGATTAAAAAAACATTAAAATAGATTTGCTGCACAGGCTGTTGAGAGTTAGGAAAATATGACATGGCAGTATTATCCTTAAGTGTGAAAACTATATTAAAAAGCCTTCCTGCCACAATCTGTTGTTAATTTTTCAAAAGAGGCGTTGTCACTCTGCATGAGAGTGAGCGAGACACATTGGTGTCACACACTTCTGTAGGCCAACAAGATTTCACTGTTGTTTCCAAGCAATAGCAAAATGATTTCAGACTTGATCTTTTAAGTTGTCCTTAGCAGGTTAGATTAGCCAGTTTTTAGTAAGGCTGCCCTTAACTAAGATGGCCGAGGGTTAGAGTTAGGGACAGAACTGGACCGACTCATCAACAGCATAAAACTGAGAAATTTAGAGAGACCTAACAGTCCTGTTTTTGGAGAGTGGGAGGAAACAGGAGTACCCAGAGAGCACACACATCAAGACTTTATGCAGAAAGACCCCAGTCTGGGGTTCAAAACTAGAAGGCATCAGTGTAAACAGCTGCTCTACCCTGCACCTTTTTTTACATTCATTATTGTTACTGTCATTACTTTTGTTATTAAACAGTTATTAAAGAATTAAATTAAGGTTGTTTTTTTAGTAGTCTTTATAAGAAATTTGTCTTTTACAACCCAATATGAGCACATATCTACTTCAGACATATGACTAATCTATAATCAGATTCTGAGCAGACAAGAAGTCTGTGTCATTTTTTAAAAACATTAAAAAACGTTTATGGTTGATTGAAGCTCTTTGCTTGCAGGTAAAAGTAAGGAGGCAGAGGTGAAGCGGATAAATAAAGAGCTGGCCAACATCCGTTCCAAATTTAAAGGTAAGTGAGCAGTTGGGACCCTAAAGCTGAGGAACAGGAAGTCATGCAACAGACTGCTGCAAGCTGAAGGGACTCAGTCTGCTGTTGTGATGAGCTTAGATGCCACAGTGTGAAAGTCTCACAGGAAAAGATCGTGTTAGCTTATTTCTAGGCTGAAGCTTGATATCCTGAGTCACCAGGGTTTATCGCTATTTGAAATGTAATGATGTTCTCATACATTGTTAATTAATAATTGATAATTCCAAAAATGAAATATTTAGCTTTTCAAAGGCACTTTATGTCAATTTATGTTTTCTGTGTTGCTGTGGTAGGAGACAAGGCTTTGGATGGTTACAGTAAAAAGAAATATGTGTGCAAACTGCTCTTCATCTTCCTTCTGGGCCACGATATTGACTTTGGCCACATGGAGGCTGTCAACCTGCTTAGCTCCAACAAATACACCGAGAAGCAAATTGTAAGTATTTCTTTCTTTTAATTGTTTGTTTTCACCTCTGAAGACACCTCTGACTGGAGCAAACATTAAAACATGTCAAAGACGAAGCACATCCTCCGGCGGCGTTGTTGGACCAGGACTCAGTCCATGATGCCGATGTAAAAAAATGTTTTCTATTCTGCAGCACATCCTCACATGTATTGAACACTTGATTTGTAATGGTTAGAAAAGAGCTGTCATAGGTCATCCACTAATAATGTTAGAGAACATCATAGAACATCTTCAGACGTCCAGCAGTGCACAAATCCTTTAAGAGGAACCTAAGATGTTGTCTTCCTACATCAGTAAAAGGCCTGTTGCTGTTTCAGCTCTGATAGAACAAGTGAGCAGCATCAACCCACCTTCTGCCGCTGTGGGTCCAGCTGGTTTAGGAACCATAATCAGGACAGATGAAGAGGATTTTCAGAATGTTTTGGTTCATTCAGGTGTTTGTCATCTGGTGCCACTTCCTGCGTTTTCAGGGTTACTTGTTCATCTCCGTGCTGGTGAACTCCAACAGTGAACTCATCCGTCTGATCAACAACGGCATCAAGAACGACCTCGCCAGCCGCAACCCGACCTTCATGAACCTGGCCTTGCACTGCATCGCTAACGTGGGGAGCAGAGAGATGGCCGAGGCTTTTGCTTCAGACATTCCCAGAATCTTGGTTGCAGGGTTCGTACAACATGATTCATTCATACACAAAAACTGATATTAATATTCTAGTCTTTCACACTTGCTTTTTCTCGTTTGATGCTAGAAAGAGTTTTCTGGCTCATTAATGTTGCAACACTCTAAAAAACAAATCTCACAGCAGACAGCTCTGGGAGAACATTTAGAAGACATCTAAGACTTCTAGTTTGTCAGTTAACTTTGTTCAGTCTGTGTGTTGGATGATAACCTGGTGATGCACCGGTTCTCCTGCTCTCCACAGGCCTGTAGAAATTCTATTTGCAGGTTGCCTCAAGTCATGTGTTAGAAAAGATAAATATTTGGAAGAAGACGTTCTAATCAGACAAAAACCTAAATTTAAACATTTTGACATAAATGCAAAATGCCATGTGTTATAGAACAGTAGCAGTGTGTATCACACACAGAGAGATGGGCTGGACACCCAGTGAACCCGACACACAGGACAACACAGCGACAAAAAGTTTGAAATTGTTGAACTTTTGTGTTGCGTTGTTAGTCCGAGTTCACGTTTACACGTACAAGATTGAAATTTTACATCCATGAGTTTGACCAGTGGCTTGGCTGGAGGGGCAAGAGACTTTCACCTCCTCACATGAGTCTGGGCTGCAGCTAACGATTATTTTAGTAGTGAATTACTCTGACAATTTAGAGAACTTGAGCCAGGTGAAGCTTATACTGTAACTTGAGGAGTTTTGGATGAAACATAATATTTACAAGCCAAGAGGGGTTTTATCTGAGTGTCTGTACATGACAGTCAACGATTAATCGATTACTAAGTTAATTGATGATCATTTCAATAACCAGTTCATCAGGATTAATCTGATTAATTGTTTTAGTCCTACACAAGTTCCATGGGAAATGAATGGAGAGTGAGTGACACTGCATGTGTTGTTGACCATGTGTTGAGCTCTTGACCCTTAATCCCACCTAAATGGGTTTTATTAAAGGGCCTATTGTTAAATTAGGTTTATAAATCAGCAGGACTTCTTCTCCCTGGTTTTCTTCCTGGAAGGTTGCCGGTTGCCACGCTGGTGTTAGTAGTTGTTGGAGGAGATCATGTTTCAGACTAACTAAGCTTTTCCAATGTTGTCTTAGTGTTAGTATGAAAGCATGTTGAAGAGATGATTTTTGTTTCCAGTGACACCATGGACAGTGTGAAGCAGAGCGCTGCGCTGTGTCTGCTGCGGCTCAACAGGACTTCTCCTGACCTGGTGCCTATGGGGGAGTGGACAGCTCGGGTCGTCCACCTGCTTAATGATCAGCACCTGGTAAGACCTGTGCCAGTTTACTGCTTCAGAATCAGAACATTACTACAGCTGTGTTTAGGGCATGTGCTATTTAAAAGTCTGGTTAGGTTTGAAAGTGAAACACACACACATTGTCCCAGACACAAGGTTTTATGAAGATGTGTATCTGTCTGCACGACATGCTGGAACAAAACTTCTTCTTACGTCAGTCACTTACTCTCTGATGACTAAAGTAGATTAACATTCAGCCAGATGTAAGCAGGCTGTGAAATATCCTGGTTGCTTGCTTACCTGGTTGCCTTGGTTACGAGCCGATCAGAGGTCTTGGACCAGCAGCTGCATAGGGTCTGCATGTAGTGACATCACAAAGCTTTTGGTTATTAATTTATTTATCAATTAAACTTTAAGGAACTTTTGGCTGTTTTGTCGTAAATATCTGACCACATCTTAGATTTAATGTTGTAAATTTATGGCTTTAATTATGGAAAATTATCTGTTTATTCTTAAAAAATAAGGCCTTTTAGCATCAGACAATATTCACTTTTTTCTCATAAACATTGTCACCTTCCCCATATAATGGCCTAAGTGCCAAAGAGATTTTGGTTAAAAAAAAAAGAAGAAAAATCACCATCTCTTTCTTTCCCAAATATGTATCCGGCATAAAAATTACTTTTGGATGAAGCATATTGTAAGAATGTGACAATATGTAAAATTCATCTGGAAAGTCTTTTTTGGCATAAAAGCACTTCTTTGTGGCCACTATATTTTTGTTTATTTTCTGCAGTGTGAAATCAGAATGTGTTGTTAAAAGACAAATACTTTTTGAGGTGTCCAGTTTTTTCAAGTGTAATAAAAAGTAAAAATGTCAAGAAACAGCCTCCATCTGTACCACAAAGTAGTGTGTTTGTGTGTGTGTGTTCCTGTTCTCAGGGAGTAGTCACAGCAGCCACCAGCCTCATCACCACTCTTGCCCAGAAGAGTCCAGACGACTTTAAGACGTCCGTGTCCCTGGCTGTGGCCAGGCTCAGTAGGGTTGGTCTAGCTCTGATGCCTCTCATGGTGCTCTGCTCTGTCTCAGGCAGAGTCTTCACCGTCTCCATCTTCCTGTCTCACAGATTGTGACCTCTGCATCAGTCGACCTGCAGGACTATACATACTACTTTGTTGCTGCGCCGTGGTTGTCTGTCAAACTGCTGCGCCTGCTGCAGTGCTACCCTCCACCTGGTATGCTACCATAAAGCCATGAATTACTGGGACAAAACTTACTTTTTGTTAAAAATAAAATAACCAGTACTCTGGTTATTTCTTTGAAAAATAACCAGACTATTCTCAAATATGCATGCGTGGTGACTTGCCTAAGAACTAGGGATGTGCCGATCAGGTTTTTTTCTCCTGATACCAATCACCCCTGTGGGCCGATCGCCGATTCCGACCCCCGATACCGATCACATAATTATTATTTTTTTATCATAAACACTACCGTTACATTATGTAGAAAAAGGAACCATGAATTCACCTTAATTTAGACAAAAACTTGTTTTTAATAACTTTTCCAAGAAGAAAACAAAACAAAACAGGCATTGTGCAAATTAAACTGCCATCAATAATAGTATCTTTAACAGACTGATAACATATGAGGCTCTGAAGAGGCTAAATAATGCAAAGAGCCAAAGAAAAACCTCTCAACATTGCCAAAAAATTCAAGTATAAAACGTAACATTCAAAGGAAAATACAGGGTCCATTACAATAAACAATCCAGAGTTACTGAATGAAAACTTCCTGTTAGCATGGCAGCTAGCTGATTACTGCTAGTTCTGATTGGTTGTTTCTGACTGAGCGGAGTAATTATGCAGAACAGGGAGGAGATCGA